>JARQOD010008792.1:0-34145 GCA_033576555.1 Oophaga sylvatica
CAACAGCTGTGTCTCTCTGAATGTGAAGAGGCGGGTGAGCCAGTGCCGATGGTCAGCACACCGCAGAACGCATCTGATGATGATGAGACTCAGGTGCCAGTTTCTGTTGAGCATGGTGCTGGCCAGACCACCCAACAGCAGCAGGTGTTGGAAGAGGGTAGTGGAGATGATGAGGTCCAAGACCCAACATGGCGTGAGGAACAGGAAGGTGGTGGTAGCAGCTCTGAGGAAGAGATTGCCCCAACGGTCCAAACAGTAGGGAGAGGTAGGCTGCAGACTCGGTTGCCTGTAGCCTCCAGTTTGGCACCCGTTCGTAGCAGTTCTCTTCCAACAGCCAAAACGGGCGCTCCCAGGACTTGCACTGCGTGGTCCTTTTTTGACACACTTGCAGATGATATTTGCTATGTCAAATGCAAGCTGTGTAATCAAAAAGTTAAAAGAGGTAAAAATATCCAGTAACCTCAATACCACAAATATGTGGAAACATGTACGGACAAAGCACGTAGCTGAGTTACAAAGACACACTGGAGATGTAGGCCAACCTACAGCAGCACCTACATCTTCAGCTCGTGTTGGAGCCTCTTCCTCCAGCTCACACACAGCTGGTTCAGCTTCCTCACAGGATCGCCATGGAAGAACCTCTGTCACTGTTGTCCAGAGACCCAGTGTTATTCCACCCACAGCTGCAAGTTCCCTGTCATCCTCACACTCCCAGGCCACAAAACAGCCATCGGTAGCACAGGCATGGGATAAAAGACGGCCATACTCGGCAAACCATCCACGAGCACAGGCTCTGAATGCTGGCATTGCAAAACTCCTGTCCCTTGAAATGCTGTCATTCAGGCTGGTGGAGACTGACAGTTTCTGTAACTTAATGGCATTGGCAGTCCCACAATACAATGTGCCCAGCCGATTTTATTTCAGCAGGCAAGCCGTCCCTGGTCTGCAAAAGCATGTTGAGGGAAAAATTAAACATGCGCTACTAAACGCCGTCAGTAGCAAGGTCCACCTGACCACCGATGCGTGGACCAGTACCCATGGCCAGGGACGATACCTTTCCCTCACTGCCCATTGGGTCAATGTTGTGGAGCCGGGTACAGATCTTGCGAGTGGCGCTGTACGTGTTCTGCCAACTCCAAGGATTGCAGGAATCAAGTCTGTCCACATTGACTCCTCCTCCTACTCCAGTTCCTCAGAATCATCGCTGCAGGAGCCGTCACGGTCTACCTCCACATGGACCCGTGAACGCTTACCTGATGCGACCGATATGAGCACAGCCGTGGCCAAACGTCAACAGGTCCTCTGAAATTAATTTCCATGGGGAATCGAAGCCACACAGCGCAGGAGCTCTGGAATGCCATCAAGCAGGAGAGCGACGTGTGGTTTTTGCCAGCGAATCTCCTGACGAAGGAAGACTTTCCGAAACGCGCGTCGGGGCGCGTTCTAGGCTGCGTTATCACCGCCACAATTTTCCTCCCCCAGGTCTATTCAGGTAATATACCATAATTTGGTATCACTAAGGTCACTGGCATTTTTCTTTTGCACACATTTTTGGGTCATGGAGATTGTTCTCTTACTGGCACCATGCGGTTTGTGATTTTTTGCAATAGGTGCATGTTAATTTTTGATTAGATTTATTTTGGTGGTTGCATATTAGGTGTACTGATTTTTTGCATTATAGGTTTACATTTTTTGTTTTTATATTAATTTTCATATAATTATTGCACTCATTGGTCACAAATGATATAATTGCTTCTTTTGACACTTATTATATTTTTTATATTATTTTTTTGGGGTTGACATTCATATATGTTTTTACTATTGTAGACCAGTATAAAGTATTACAATTTCCATGCACTATTTGTATACTTACCTGTTTCTATTTTGTTAAAAACCGGGGTATTGGATATTTAGTGGTGTGTGTTCACGCTCCTTTTTATCTTATAATTGATGCTTGTGCTATTTATACATGTTTGTATTATCTGTAATAAAATTTACATTGTTGCCTTAAACTGCCTGGGTGTTAGTTTTTGATATTTCCCCCTGTTCCTTTGCACTTGGGTGTCCATTTCACAATTTAGGCTGGTTTTTTGCCATCCACACCTTGAAGTGGGATTCAGATTTCTGTGTAAATTTATTTCAATTAATTATTTTATATTTATTTTGATTTTCTATATATTTTACACTGTGCTGTATTCCATTTCTGTTGCGTTTATCCAGCCAGGCTTGGTAGTGTGTGACAATGGCCGAAATCTGGTGGCAGCTCTGGGCCTTGGCAACCTCACTCACATACCATGGCTGGCACATGTGCTCAACTTGGTCTTGCAGAGTTTTTTGAGGGACTATCCGGATCTTGATGCACTGCTGCACAAGGTCCGCCTAGAGTGCGCTCACTTGCGACATTCCAGCATCGCAAGATCGCGCATTGCAGCTCTGCAACGCAGATTTCGCCTTCCTGAACATCGCATCATATGTGACGTACCCACCAGGTGGAATTCCACGTTACATATGTTGGAGCGGTTGTGTGAGCAGCAGCCAGCAGTAATGGAGTATCAGCTGCATCAGGCGCAATCAACTCGCAATTTGCGCCGTTCACACTTCACCACTACTGAGTGGGCCTCTATGAAGGACATCTGCCACGTTTTGCGTGCGTTTGATGAGTCAACGCGGATGGCGAGTGCAGATGATGCACTAGTCAGCCTGACTGTCCCCCTTATCTGCCTGATTCAAAAAACACTGCAAGCACTAAGGGATGAGGTTTTGGAAGAGGTGGAGGATGAGGAGTCACAAATTCCATCACCTTCTGGACAGTCAGCGCAACGTGGTTCCTCACAAAGGGCTGGGCAGGGCTCACTTTGTGAGGAGGATGAGGAGGAGTCAATGGAGGAGGAAGACATCGCTCCAGAGGGAGGTACACAACGCTCTAGTCAGTATGTAGAGCGAGGGTGGGGTGATGCAGAGCAGGCAGAGATGACGCCTCTTGCAGGGGACAGCGTTTCTTGGCCAGTTGGGAGTCTGCAGCACATGGTTGATTTCATGCTGCAGTGCCTGAGAAACGACCGCCGCATCGCCCACATTCTCACCACGTCTGATTATTGGGTGTACACCCTCCTAGACCCTCGCTACCGGAGAACTTACAAAGCCTCATCACACCGTTGAACCGGGAGCGTAAAATGCGGGAGTACCAAGACACACTGGTGCAATCCATAATGTTCTCCATTCCAGCCGAGAGCACTCTGCTGCTGCTACTGCATTACAAAGCAGCTCTGTGCGTCGAGGCAGTGGAGACAGCTCTGCAACAAGAGGGAGCACAAGCAGCGCCTCTTCAAAAGGCAAGACCAGTATGTTCCAAATGTGGCGAAGTTTTGTGGCAGCGCCACAAATGTCTACACCATCCGAGACGGCTCCAGTCAGCAGGAGGCAACGTTTCCGTAAGATGTGACAGACTACATGTCTTTCCCTCTCAGTGTACTCCCAGATGGCTCTTCCCCATTCAAGTTTTGGGTCTCTAAGCTGGATACATGGCCAGAGCTTAGCCAGTATGCATTGGAGGTGCTGGCTTGCCCTGCTGCCAGTGTATTATCGGAGCGCGTCTTTAGTGCTGCAGGTGGTGTACTAACAGACCGTCGCATGCGACTATCCTCCGATAATGTAGACCGGCTTACTTTTCTGAAAATGAACAAGGCATGGATCTCGCCAGAATTTGTCTGTCCGTTTTCAGATTAAATAACTGGTTCGCAACGTTATCCATGTCTCCTGTTATGTTCATCTTTCTACCACCTGAACTCTACTCCCTGGGCTACAACACTGCCAGTTGCTGCTCAGAAGTGTCGTGTCCACAGACCAATACACAAGCTATAGTGTTAGTGGGGTTCAGTAACGCCAGCTGTTCCCCTGCTGTGTGTCGGCAAGAAGTCTCCTGTTCCCTACACATGCACAGAAAAACCCATGTCGAACATGCTCCAAATAGGGAAGAGCCGTCACCCTGATTGTTATGCTTAAAACAGAAATTGTGAAGTTTTCCAGGCCTAGAATGATACATTTTTATGACAAATATGGACAAATAATAATTTGTCATAAACAGCGCATATCTGCACATGTCTATTAGAAATGGTAACAAAAACTAAAACATAGTGTTCACTTTTTGAAATTAATGCATAAAAGTACATTTCATACTTATCAATTAATGCTTTTTATGGAACTTTATCTGTACCTGTAAGATAATGCAGTCAATGGATGTACGAATCATAAAATCCTCATCATCATCATCACGAGTTTTATTTATGACAGACATTATAAAATACACATACTGATGCCAACTGTAACTTCACACACCATATATGAAATGGCCAGCATGTAAACCTGGTAATAATGTGCAATAATAAATTATTACATCTAGAAAGTGCATCATGCATACTGACAATAGGTAGTTATACCTGCAAGTGCTGTTGAAACAAGCACAACAGATATAAATTAATAATGGTATATAGGTATCACAGTGCATAGTTACTCATGGACAATGTCGATGTAATACTGTACCTCAATAAAGTCAGCGTCAACCATTATGCTTGTTAGTCTTGTAGATTGTTAAAGAGGGAACGTTCTTTTTTTGTTGGTCATAGGTGGAGTATTAGACAGTAAATGATTACTGCTGTCGTATTTTTGGCGTCCCTAGGGCGCAATAACGCTGCGTAACGTCACATTTTATGGAGTCATCTAATTGACACAGCTACCCTACCCTACGCGTGACAGTAGGAAGGTAGTGTTGACGGATAAAGCCTTGCGCAACCAGACATGCTTTTACCCTCTTCAACACTGTACAAGAAAAAAATGCATGATTGCAGCCGCAGACTTTATTGATGTACAGTATAACATCGCCATTACCCATCAGAGGCTGTCCACTGATACAGACATAGAATATACCTTTGCTATCCGTAGCCTTTGTTTCACCTACACTTGCAGGCACACACTTAAATTGTGACAATGCATTATGTTTTTTTAAATGGTTATTTTTTATCGTACATTATTGTGTCATCACATTGATGAGTCCATGCTGGACATGTCATACATGCTGTACAAAGTAACGATTTTATTAACTTAAATAATTGAAATGTCTGTGGCTGTCACATCTAAATTGCAATGATGATGATGATGAGTGACTATTACAAAATCCATTGTCTTCACTATGTTATGGTTTAACATAGCGTTCCTTAAGCATTATTCATAAATACAAAAATGGACTTTTATTCTTAAATTTACAACACTATATTTTGTAACCAATTTTTTGGGTGGTGTGTTGTTCCATTTCTTGTTGGCATGTGCATATATGCGTTTATATTTGCAGTGTCTTTATTTTTATACTTGAAGTTAGGAAACATGTGTATCTTCGTACCGTGTTAGCCAGTAGATAGAAAAATATTTAGACTTGAGAGTCCGCAGTGGTTGTTACCTTTTAATGGATAACTGAAAAGATGGTAACAAATTGCAAGCTTTCGAGGCTACTCACGTCTATTCATCAGGCAAAGACTAAAACAAAAAATGAAGCATCACATATTTCTATACACAACAGGACACAGGAATAGTGAAATAGGTAAGACAAGTAAGTGACGTGTAGCAGAACTCTCATTATCACAGAGGGATGAACATAAATATTGGAACAGTTCCTAGATAAGGATAGAAAGTTTTATTGCCCTCTGATTGGGGTCTGGTTTTGTGTTTTCATGCCCCTGGAAGGGCAGAGACGCAGATTCCTTAATTGATATAGAATGACATAAATCCGTGTGATCTATTCATTCCATCACTAACAGTGTCAAAGGTCATGATGAGCTTATATTCTGAAACCTTTGTATCTTTCTCATATTTGAAGTTATATTTTAATACCAGTAATTCCATATCCATCATGCTATGACCGGGCATACAAAATTGTTTTGCCACAGGTAAATCCATTATTTTTTCTCTTATTGTGTGGCGCTGATAATTCATCCTTGTTCTCATTTTTTGGCCGGTCTCCCCTCACTTGTCCCTCCCTCACCTTGTGCTTACCTATTCTGTGTCCTGTTGTGTGTAGAAATATGTGATTCTTCATTTTTTGTTTTAGTCTTAGCCTGATGAAAGACCAGAGTAGTCTCGAAAGCTTGAATTTGTTACATATTTCAGTTAGCCATTAACGTATCACAGAGGACTCTCAAGTATAAATTTTTTATTCTTGGATTGAAATTCATCATTTTATTGGTCACTGTAAAACTTCATTATTCTTTTTGAAGTACATACATTTGCATGCCACGTAACAAGGCAAAACTCAATATTTTATGCCTACACCCTCCTTGACCCTGGGCTTCAACACCGCCAGTTGCTGCTCAGAAGTGTTAGATGCACAGATGAAAACAATCGCTGATGTGTTTGTGGGGTTCAGTAACGCCTGCTGTTCCCTGCTGTGTGTCTGGCAAAAATTACTGCTGCTAACTACAACTTCAACTTCAAACATCTCATACTAGGCCTCTGCCTACACCCTCCTTGACCCTGGGCTTCAACACCGCCAGTTGCTGCTCAGAAGTGTTAGATGCACAGATGAAAACAATCGCTGATGTGTTTGTGGGTTCAGTAACGCCTGCTGTTCCCCTGCTGTGTGTCTGGCAAAAATTACTGCTGCTAACTACAACTTCAACTTCAAACATCTCATACTAGGCCTCTGCCTACACCCTCCTTGACCCTGGGCTTCAACACCGCCAGTTGCTGCTCAGAAGTGTTAGATGCACAGATGAAAACAATCGCTGATGTGTTTGTGGGGTTCAGTAACGCCTGCTGTTCCCCTGCTGTGTGTCCGGCAAAAATTACTGCTAGCTACCTAATCATGGTGAAAAAACATGACATCTCAAAGTGTCTAGTGCTACACATAGATATGAGGCTACACCCTGATTTCTAAGCTGTAAACATTTGAAACGTCAACTTTAAAACCATAAAATGATTAGTCTTTGTCACAAATCTGTTACAAAATAATTGTGACATATTATTACAGATATGCACATGTCGAAAACAAATGCAAACACAAAAGCCTACTTATGCTATAGGATACTGATGGTCAACCTTGTCACTCCATAGCTTAGACAAATCCAACTCACATCATGACTCAAATTCTGCAATGTTGGAAGTGCATAATGTGGGTTGAACTTTGACAACTGCTGCAGTGCGAAGGTTATACTTCAGTGTTCTTGCCTTTTAAATAAAAGCATACAAGTAAATATAATAATCCAATGTTGATTAAGGGACGTGATGTACACCTGTAATATTGTGCAAACAATGCATGTAGGAATAGTCCTCTTCAACATTACTTATATTTGTGTCATTTTAAAAAATACATATTTAATTAGAAAGTTAACAGCCCATATCATAAAGGTCCTTCATGTAAACATGATAATCGCTAACAAAAATCATGCATTACCTTGGTAAAGTCAATAGTGCATAGTCACAATAGCAAAATATATACCTGTAAGTGGTGCTGAAAGAACGACAACTGATAGAATAGGTGAATGATATCTATTTATCAGACTGAATAGCGACACCTGTACAATGTCGATATAATACTGTACCTAAACAAAACAGCTGTGTCACACCTCACACTCGTTTTTCTTGTAGCTTGTTATGTAATAGGGCACATGCGTGTATGTTTCATCATAGGTGCATGTTTACTGAGTAAAGCAGTCATGACAACGCCTTTGTGTTGTCGGTACGCTTGCGATGATGAACGATGCGCACCGTGAATGTTAGTCTGCGTCATAAGACGTACAGACGCTCCAATACCCAACGCGTCACAGCAGGAAGCCAGTCTGTGCGTCCAAACAAAGGCGCAACCATACATGCACGTAACCTTTTATAAAGCTATACAAAAAAAAGGATGTAGTAGTAACACACACTTTATTGAGGTACAGTATTACATCGCCATTCACCATCTGTGGCTATGCAGTCTCATCTATATATACCTTATCTATCCGTTGTCATGCTTGCAAGTCCAAAGTCAGGCATAAATATCTGTTTTCACTCTGCACTATGCACTTTTTAAATTTTTTGTTTGTTAATATAAATGATTGGCACATATTATCAGTATTACATGATGGAAATTTTAGATATTTTTAAAAAAATTTAGTGATATTATTCACCAAATGTAAAGTTTTATGAATGTCAAAGATAACTTGTAATGCTGATTATGTTTTTAAGTCAGCCATTCATTGTCTACACAATAAAAATGGTGTACATACTGTTACTTAGCCATCATTAATGGATTCTGATATGTACTTGTATGCTTTTATTTTAAACCGTTAGCAGATTATTTAACCTATTTTAATTGTGGTTTGCATTGCTTTTCAACATGTTAATGTATGAGTTTATGTTTGTAAATTATTAATTTACATATATTTTTTTAAGTAAAATCATCATCTTATGGTACTAAAGGTTATATTTCTCTGTTTGGAGTATAGACATTTTTAATTGACACGTAACAAGGAAAATACTTGATATAGTATTTAAACATCCTCCTTGACCCTGGGCTACAACACCGCCAGTTGTTGCTCGGAAGTGCTGTTAGCACAGTGAACACTTGCTCCTGTGTTACTGGGGTTCAGTAATGTCAGCTGTTCCCCTGCTGTGTGAACGGCAAAAAGTCCTGCTGCCTCCACCATGTTCTCTTCTCATCCCTGGGCTACAACACCGCCAGTTGTTGCTCGGAAGTGCTGCTAGCACAGTGAACACTTGCTCCTGTGTTACTGGGGTTCAGTAATGTCAGCTGTTCCCCTGCTGTGTGAACGGCAAAAAGTCCTGCTGCCTCCACCATGTTCTCTTCTCATCCTGGGCTACAACACCGCCAGTTGTTGCTCGAAGTGGCTGTAGCACAGTGAACACTTACTCCTGTGTACTGGGTTCAGTAATGTCAGCTGTTCCCATGCTGTGTGAACGGCAAAAAGTCCTGCTAGCTCCACCATGTTCTCTTCTCATCCTGGGCTACAACACCGCCATTGTTGCTCGAAGTGCTGTTAGCACAGTCAACTTGCTCCTGTGTTACTGGAGTCAGTAATGTCAGCTGTTCCCCTGCTGTGTGAACGCAAAAAGTCCTGCTGCCTCCACCATGTTCTCTCTCCCTGGGCTACAACACCGCCAGTTGTTGCTCGGAAGTGCTGTTAGCACAGTGAACACTTGCTCCTGTGTTACTGGGTTCAGTAATGTCAGCTGTTCCCCTGCTGTGTGAACGGCAAAAAGTCCTGCTGCCTCCACCATGTTCTCTTCTCATCCCTGGGCTACAACACCGCCAGTTGTTGCTCGGAAGTGCTGTTAGCACAGTAACACTTGCTCCTGTGTTACTGGGTTCAGTAATGTCAGCTGTTCCCCTGCTGTGTGAACGGCAAAAAGTCCTGCTGCCTCCACCATGTTCTCTTCTCATCCCTGGGCTACAACACCGCCAGTTGTTGCTCGAAGTGCTGTTAGCACAGTCAACACTTGCTCCTGTGTTACTGGGGTTCAGTAATGTCAGCTGTTCCCCTGCTGTGTGAACGGCAAAAAGTCCTGCTGCCTCCACCATGTTCTCTTCTCATCCTGGGCTACAACACCGCCAGTTGTTGCTCGGAAGTGCTGTTAGCACAGTAACACTTGCTCCTGTGTTACTGGGGTTCAGTAATGTCAGCTGTTCCCCTGCTGTGTGACGGCAAAAAGTCCTGCTGCCTCCACCATGTTCTCTTCTCATCCCTGGGCTACAACACCGCCAGTTGTTGCTCGGAAGTGCTGTTAGCACAGTGAACACTTGCTCCTGTGTTACTGGGGTTCAGTAATGTCAGCTGTTCCCCTGCTGTGTGAACGGCAAAAAGTCCTGCTGCCTCCACCATGTTCTCTTCTCATCCCTGGGCTACAACACCGCCAGTTGTTGCTCGGAAGTGCTGTTAGCACAGTCAACACTTGCTCCTGTGTTACTGGGGTTCAGTAATGTCAGCTGTTCCCCTGCTGTGTGAACGGCAAAAAGTCCTGCTGCCTCCACCATGTTCTCTTCTCATCCCTGGGCTACAACACCGCCAGTTTGTTGCTCGGAAGTGCTGTTAGCACAGTGAACACTTGCTCCTGTGTTACTGGGGTTCAGTAATGTCAGCTGTTCCCCTGCTGTGTGAACGGCAAAAAGTCCTGCTGCCTCCACCATGTTCTCTTCTCATCCCTGGGCTACAACACCGCCAGTTGTTGCTCGGAAGTGCTGTTAGCACAGTGAACACTTGCTCCTGTGTTACTGGGGTTCAGTAATGTCAGCTGTTCCCCTGCTGTGTGAACGGCAAAAAGTCCTGCTGCCTCCACCATGTTCTCTTCTCATTCCTGGGCTACAACACCGCCAGTTGTTGCTCGGAAGTGCTGTTAGCACAGTGAACACTTGCTCCTGTGTTACTGGGGTTCAGTAATGTCAGCTGTTCCCCTGCTGTGTGAACGGCAAAAAGTCCTGCTGCCTCCACCATGTTCTCTTCTCATCCCTGGGCTACAACACCGCCAGTTGTTGCTCGGAAGTGCTGTTAGCACAGTGAACACTTGCTCCTGTGTTACTGGGGTTCAGTAATGTCAGCTGTTCCCCTGCTGTGTGAACGGCAAAAAGTCCTGCTGCCTCCACCATGTTCTCTTCTATCCTGGCTACAACACCGCCAGTTGTTGCTCAGGTAAGTGCTGTTGCCAACAGTGAACACTTGCTCCTGTGTTTACTGGGTACAGTAATGTCAAGCTGTTCTCCCTGCTGTGGTTGAACGGCAAAAAAGTCCTGCTGCCTCCACCATGTTCTCTTCTCATCCTGGGCTACAACACCGCCAGTTGTTGCTCGGAAGTGCTGTTAGCACAGTCAACACTTGCTCCTGTGTTACTGGGGTTCAGTAATGTCAGCTGTTCCCCTGCTGTGAAACGGCAAAAAGTCCTGCTGCCTCCACCATGTTCTCTTCTCATTCCTGGGCTACAACACCGCCAGTTGTTGCTCGGAAGTGCTGTTAGCACAGTCAACACTTGCTCCTGTGTTACTGGGGTTCAGTAATGTCAGCTGTTCCCCTGCTGTGTGAACGGCAAAAAGTCCTGCTGCCTCCACCATGTTCTCTTCTCATCCCTGGGCTACAACACCGCCAGTTGTTGCTCGGAAGTGCTGTTAGCACAGTGAACACTTGCTCCTGTGTTACTGGGGTTCAGTAATGTCAGCTGTTCCCCTGCTGTGTGAATCGGCAAAAAGTCCTGCTGCCTCCACCATGTTCTCTTCTCATTCCTGGGCTACAACACCGCCAGTTGTTGCTCGGAAGTGCTGTTAGCACAGTAACACTTGCTCCTGTGTTACTGGGGTTCAGTAATGTCAGCTGTTACCCTGCTGTGTGAACGGCAAAAAGTCCTGCTGCTTCCACCATGTTCGTTCTCATTCCTGGGCTACAACACCGCCAGTTGTTGCTCGGAAGTGTCACTGGCACGGGTACTCACTCCTGCCCAGACTGGTTACAGCACGCCATCTGTTTCCTGTCAGTGTAAACGTCACTTAGCCTCCAATAAGTTGTCCTGTCGTGTTGCGGTCGGGTTAGCCGACTCTATGGTGCTTGGAGTTTAGGTGCTTCCTATGTGTGCTGCGGGATATGCAAATAAAGGCTGTTTCCGTTGTGACAATAGGACAATCACCCACTGTAGTACTGTGGGATTCGGTAACTGCGGCCGGCTCGCGGCCTGTCAACTTAATTTTCCATGGGTACCTTCTGCTACCCGTCCGGGTTCCAGTACCGTCAGCTGGTTCTCCGCAGTGCCTTTGGCCTAGGTGCCTCCATCTCGGTATCCGAGTTCCAGCAACGTCTGCTGGTCCTTGGTAGTGCTTTGGAGCACAGGTACCTCCTGCTTAGTAACCGTGTCCCAGTAACGTCAGCTGGTCCTCGGTTGTGCCATTGGCTCTTTTCCTTCTGCTGCCCCTCCGGAGTTCCATGTTACCGTCAGTCTTGTTCTCCGCAGTGTGCCTTTGGCCTAGGTGCCTCCATCTCGGTATCCGAGTTCCAGCAACGTCTGCTGGTCCTTGGTAGTGCTTTGGAGCACAGGTACCTCCTGCTTAGTAACCGTGTCCCAGTAACGTCAGCTGGTCCTCGGTTGTGCCATTGGCTCTTTTCCTTCTGCTGCCCCTCCGGGTTCCAGCACAGTCAGCTGGTCCTCGTTACTTGCATTGGCTCTTGTACCTTCTGCTACCCGTCCGGGTTCCAGTACCGTCAGCTGGTTCTCCGCAGTGCCTTTGGCCTAGGTGCCTCCATCTGGTATCCGAGTTCCAGCAACGTCTGCTGGTCCTTGGTAGTGCTTTGGAGCACAGGTACCTCCTGCTTAGTAACCGTGTCCCAGTAACGTCAGCTGGTCCTCGGTTGTGCCATTGGCTCTTTTCCTTCTGCTGCCCCTCCGGGTTCCAGCACAGTCAGCTGGTCCTCGTTACTTGCATTGGCTCTTGTACCTTCTGCTACCCGTCCGGGTTCCAGTACCGTCAGCTGGTTCTCCGCAGTGCCTTTGGCCTAGGTGCCTCCATCTCGGTATCCGAGTTCCAGCAACGTCTGCTGGTCCTTGGTAGTGCTTTGGAGCACAGGTACCTCCTGCTTAGTAACCGTGTCCCAGTAACGTCAGCTGGTCCTCGGTTGTGCCATTGGCTCTTTTCCTTCTGCTGCCCCTCCGGGTTCCAGCACAGTCAGCTGGTCCTCGTTACTTGCATTGGCTCTTGTACCTTCTGCTACCCGTCGGGTTCCAGTACCGTCAGCTGGTTCTCCGCAGTGCCTTTGGCCTAGGTGCCTCATCTCGGTATCCGATTCCAGCAACGTCTGCTGGTCCTTGGTAGTGCTTTGGAGCACAGGTACCTCCTGCTTAGTAACCGTGTCCCAGTAACGTCAGCTGGTCCTCGGTTGTGCCATTGGCTCTTTTCCTTCTGCTGCCCCTCCGGGTTCCAGCACAGTCATCTGATCCTCGTTACTTGCATTGGCTCTTGTACCTTCTGCTACCCGTCCGGGTTCCAGTACCGTCAGCTGGTTCTCCGCAGTGCCTTTGGCCTAGGTGCCTCCATCTCGGTATCCGAGTTCCAGCAACGTCTGCTGGTCCTTGGTAGTGCTTTGGAGCACAGGTACCTCCTGCTTAGTAACCGTGTCCCAGTAACGTCAGCTGGTCCTCGGTTGTGCCATTGGCTCTTTCCTTCTGCTGCCCCTCCGGGTTCCAGCACAGTCAGCTGGTCCTCATTACTTGCATTGACTCTTGTACCTTCTGCTACATTTACAAATTGAAGATTTTTCAATGCTTTTTTGGGTAATCACTCTGGATGTCCAACAATTAAGACGATGACCCTGATGACCACCCCGAAGAAGATGACGACCACAAGGACGACGAGCATCAAGCCAACCAGCCTAAACACCATCACAAAGAAGAAATAAAAGATTACCAAACAGGACTACGAAGGTTAAGACAAACTACAAGATACAGAACAAGAGACTTAAGAACAATAAGCAGAAGATCAAAAAGCAGAAGAACATGAAGTATAAGACCAAAATGAAGAGCAAAATATATGCTCTAAATTATAAGCAGAAGAAGACTAAGCAGTGTATGGGGGTGAGTCCGTTCCTCCTCGTGGTGCCCCTGGAAAATGCCTGCTGCTGCAGGCTAAACTGAACACGGACAAATACTGTTGTAATTTAAATCTTTTGTGACAGCAAGAACGGAAGGATGAAAAATTCATACTTTGACAGATTACAAGTACAGGATTCTCTGTCACAAATAAGAATATGATGAAGAAGATGAAGTACAATATGAATAAGAATAATAGTTTAATAAGAAGAATATGAGTAATGTTAACAAAAAGATGAATAGCAAGAAGTTTAAGAAGAAGATAAAGAAGGTGAAGATGAAGAATAATTTGATGAAAAAGATGATGCTGCTGAAGATTATGAAGGAGAAAGTGTGTCAAAAGTTAAAAAGGTGAAGAGCATGGAAGTTGTGAAATATACATATTTGCCAAAATAGAAAAAACGTTAACAACATTGTCAATTTCTTCGTCAATCCGAACATCTTTAAAAAAAAAAATATTTATGCTATTCCATTTGATTGGGTTAAACATCTATGCCTTTAATGTCTCCTCAACCTTCCCCAATACATTCTACATTACTCTTTGTTGTTTTCCTTCATGTACAATTAACCAACAAGGCAAGAATGGGTTTTTTTAATTCTGATATTTTGTTCCCATAGACTTACATTGGATTTCCGGTATCGGTATCGGGTATCGCCGATATTTTTTGGGTATCGGCGATACCATTCCGATTCCGATACTTTTGGATATCGGAAAGTATCGCTCAACTCTAGTCACCAGACAATACAACCCTACCAAAATAAACTCCACTTGCCACCGCTATAGGGCAAATGTGAAGAGCCAGGCAAAGTGCCAAAATTGGCGCATCTAATAGATGTGCCTTTTCTGCACAGCTGCGGACTGCTAATTTTATGCTGGGAGTGACGTGAATATCAGTGGCCCCTTGCCAGCCTGAGAAGGCCGGCACCCAGCTGTCTGCTTTAGCAAGGCTGGTTGCCAAAAATAAGGCTGACTCCACTATTTTTTTATTATTTATTTAAAGTGGGGACCCCTCTATTCTTGATAACCAGTCTTGCTGAAACTGACAGCTGAGGGTTGCAGCCACCAGCTGTCAGTTTTGTCTGGCTGATTGTCAAAAATACAGGGAAACCCATGCCAATTTTTTAAAATATTTATTTAGTGCACAGGCTGATGAATACTCCTATCAACCGCCAGCTGCTCTCACTGTAGCGGCAGCAGGCATCGGCTGTTGGCAGTGACTGGAGGTAGGAACCACGGCTGTCTGACCGGCGGTGAAGTTTGTGTTCGGTGTCCGTGCCCGAACAATAGGTGTTCGGTACGGACACTGAACTTTACTGTTTGGGTTCGCCCATCTCTATTTATTGCCAGTCAAATAGGCATTGTTTTAGGTACCAATAGCAGCTCTCTAAGGACATATATTTGTTCACAAAATTTTAAATTTTCTACTAAAAATACAGAAAGTACTTTATATGGGTCCCCAAGGAAGAGAAGCCGAACAAGAGGTCAAGGACAGAAACAACCATAAATAAAAGTGAAAAATACTTTATTGACAACCAATGGTTAAATTGTGGCACTATAGGAGAAGGGTGCACATACAAGAGTACAAAACAGCAACAACACCTGTACTGTATCAATAGAAGAAAAATAAAAACAAAAAATATGTAAAAAGAACCCCTCGAGACCACACAGGGAATAATAGTTTCCCTTTACCACAGTAGGTGATACTATTTTCTCTATTAGTTCCACTCTATGTAGCTGTCTTTCATGTATATGTTCTTGATAGAGGTGTACTTCACCATTTATACCACCCACCCAAGTTATTGCCTTTTTGCTATACTTATACTTAATTAGTATTAGTTTTTTCTCTATCTATTGTGACATATTGCTCTTAAGTATATCTACAGTCATGGCCAAAAGTTTTGAGAATGACACAAATATTAATTTTTACAAAGTCTACTGCTTCACTTTTTCTAATGGCAATTTGCATATACAGAATGTTATAAAGAGTGATCAGCTTAACAGCAATTACTTGCAAAGTCAATATTTGGCTAGAAAATGAACTTTATCCCCCAAAACACATTTCGACATCATTGCAGCCCTGCCTTAAAAGGACCAGCTAACCTCTTTTCAGTGATTGCTCCATTAACACAGGTGTGGGTGTTGATGAGGACATGGCTGGAGATCAATCTGTCATGATTAAGTAAGAATGACACCACTGGACACTTTAAAAGGAGGCTGGTGCTTGGCATCATTGTTTCTCTTTTGTTAACCATGGTTATCTCTAAAGAAACACGTGCAGTCATCATTGCAATGCACAAAAATGGCCTAACAGGGAAGAGTATCGCAGCTAGAAAGATTGCACCTCAGTCAACAATCTATCGCATCATCAAGAACTTCAAGGAGAGAGGTTCCATTGTTGCCAAAAAGGCTCCAGGGCGCCCAAGAAAGACCAGCAAGTGCCAGGACCGTCTCTTAAAAGTGTTTCAGCTGCGGGATCGGGCTACCAGCAGTGCAGAGCTTGCTCAGGAATGGCAGCAGGCAGGTGTGAGTGCATCTGCACGCACTGTGAGGCGGAGACTCTTGGAGCAAGGCCTGGTCTCAAGGAGGGCAGCAAAGAAGCCACTTCTCTCCAGAAAAAATATCATGGACAGACTGATATTCTGCAAAAGGTACAGGCAGTGGACTGCTGAGGACTGGGGTAAAGTTATTTTATCTGATGAATCCCCTTTTCGATTGTTTGGGTCATCAGGAAAACGCCTCATTCGGAGAAGACAAGGTGAGCGCTACCACCAGTCTTGTCTCATGCCAACTGTTAAGCATCCTGAAACCATTCATGTGTGGGGTTGCTTCTCAGCCAAGGGAATCGGCTCTCTCACAGTCTTGCCTAAAAACACAGCCATGAATAAAGAATGGTACCAGAATGTCCTCCAAGAGCAACTTCTCCCAACCCTCCAAGAGCAGTTTGGTGATCAACAATGCCTTTTCCAGCATGATGGAGCACCTTGCCATAAAGCAAAGGTGATAACTAAATGGCTCAGGGAACAAAACATAGAGATTTTGGGTCCATGGCCTGGAAACTCCCCAGATCTTAATCCCATTGAGGACTTGTGGTCAATCATCAAGAGACGGGTGGACAAACAAAAACCTAACAATTCTGACAAAATGAAAGCATTGATTGTGCAAGAATGGAATGCTATCAGTCAGGATTTGGTCCAGAAGTTGATTGAGAGCATGCCAGGGAGAATTGCAGAGGTCCTGAAGAAGAAGGGTCAACACTGCAAATATTGACTTGCTGGATTAACTCATTCTAAAGGTACTGCCACACTTAGCGATCTCATTAGCGATCTCAATAACGATGCAAGCTAACGAGATCGTTTTTGTGATCTCTTTTAGGTCGCTAGTAGCTGCCAAACAGGAGATCTCAAAAACGACTCATCAGCGGTCAGCGGTCAGCGATCTCTTTAACGACTTTGGCGGTCGTTAGGACGTCATTAGCATGTACTGAGCACTTCTGATTCATAGGAATTTCCAGCATCGCTCCTGCTCTCTGCGTCCTGCTAGCCTGCTTTGCAACTTCTGCGATCCTCTCTGTGACGCAAAAGAGAACTTACAGATATTGCGATCCACTCCATGACGGAAAAAACAGTCATATGCGTCACAAACGAGGTCGCTCGTCGTTCGCAAAAGGTGCCAAACACAGCGATTCAGGCTCACCAGTGGGACGCCAGCGATCAAAAAACGGTCCAGAACGGTAATGAACGATCAGCGACATCACAGCAGGGGCCACATCGTTGCTACATGCCACACACAACGAGGTCGCAAACGAGATTGCAAAATAGTGATGTTTTAGTGATCTCTTTTGCGATCTCGTTTGCGATCTCGTTTAGTGTGGCATACCCTTAACTGTCAATATAAGCTTTTGTTACTCATCTGTTTGCAATTATATTTCTGTCTGTGATAAAAACATCTGTCAAACACACATAAAAACCAGAGGGCAGCAGATCATGTGAAAATATAATATTTGTGTCATTCTCAAAACTTTTGGCCATGACTGTACATCATAGGCAATTGATCCATGGGTAACACTTAGGCTCAATATGATTCAGGGGTTTTTACGTTTTTTTTATTAATCATTTTTAGTATTGTTTTTATATATTTGAATTACAAATATTTGCATCCTCTTTAAAATCTTGTGCCTACCTTATCGCACCCTTTTTGGCTTACCTTGTTCCCTGTATGGTCTTGAGGGGTTCTTTTATACACATTTTTTGTTTTTATTTTTCTTGTTTTGACACAGTGCAGTACAGTTGTTATTGCTGTTTTGTACCCTTGTGTGTGCACCCGTCTCCTGTAGTGCCCCCATTTAACCAGTTGTTGTCAATAAAGGTTTTTTACTTTTACTTATGCTTGTTTCCTTCTATGACCTCCTGTTCAGCGTCTCTTCTTTGGGTACCCATGTTTCTTTCCAAATGGTCGACCATTCATCCATTAGCAGATATATGTCAATAGAACTATAAGTATGACTAATTGTATATAGATTTTTACCTTTTAGTTGACATATATTATCTGCTTTGTCCAGTACTTTATATAAACATACTGCTTAGAGAGGAAATGAGCTGCACTAAATATAATCTACGATATTTCATTGGCAGCTCTTTTTATTATCTCAGATCCTAGTTTAAGCTGTCTAGGCATGTTGCATAATGATAACTGTGATTTGTTGATGTAAGCTGACTAAAGATTAAGAAGAGATTTTCAAGTCATCCTTCTATCAACCATTCAGGAAACCAATCACTTAGAATGTTGTTTATCAGACGTACAAGTACTGATTGTTAAGCCTTAACTATAGAAAAATATTAGACAAAGAAATATTCTATTTTTGCTGCATTCTTCACATTTTAGCAGAATTTACTAAAGAGAATATGTTGTAATGTTTACACTGTTATATTTTTTTTTAGAAATCATACAAAAATGTTGTCTAGTAAGGACAGTACCTACTATTAATGTATGTTAAGATAGCAGAATGTCCTCTAATCGAGATCTGCATCCATTAGAGCTGAACACCAGATCAGTAGCGGACCATCCCTTGTTGAGCTAACAGAAGGCTTCATTATTAGGTTGTTCTCATTTTAACCTCAGCATAAGCATTAGGATAGCTGTTGGCTGAACTATCATTTGGCCAATAGTTTGGCCGATAGTTTGGCCAACAGGTTTTTCTCCCCCTTACCCACTCCTGTGTTCCTGATGAGAGAAAATGCTCTGGTGCTGATTTATATCCCAGAGAATAAAAGGATTGGCAGTCTGAACTGAACTAACAGGAGCCATCTGTCCCTCAACATCATCTGTTGGGGGAGATTCAGGTTGCCTCAATGCACATTAGATTGTCAGTTGATCCTGGCCATAATGGCAGGTTTCGCGGGCATTAGTCTTACGTGTGTGTGTGCCTTTATTCATCTATTGATTATCCACATGGTATTCCATAAATATTCGATGTGAGTCTCTCAGTAAACTGTTTCTATCTGTAGTATGGGGGTCCCCTACGTCTTGTACTTCCCACTTTGTCCATTCACTTCTTGGGTAGTTCTTAAAAACAGTAAATTTACACAGTGAATAAAGCCAGCTACAGGGACTGGAAATTCATTCAGATATGGTCACACGTAAAATTGAGCAAACAAATTTGCATTCCGCTATAAATGTGTAAGAAAATACTTATGCCTTTAATGGAATATATCTCCCAGAGCTGAATCAAGTGTATAGTAGGGACAAACACTTTTTGAGATAAGAGAGGTTTTCCTTACTTGTATCCTACTTTTTAATTTTAGTAGGGAAGCTGGACAGAAAATAGTTAGCAAGCAGTTGTAGATATGGTTCGGAGGATTTGTAGGGTTTTTCCGCGCTGCTGAAGATGAAGGATGTCAAATGTCAGGAAATATTTATCATTTATTCGACACGTTTCTAAGTATAACATGCTTCTTCAGGATCAACCATAAAAGAACACATTGATACAGAAAACAGTTTTTAAATGGGTGATTTTCAAATAAAGGTGCCAAATATGGCACATGACATATTCCCAATACTGCTAATGCTCAATGAATAAATTCTCCATGGCGACATTGATCTCCACATATGAACTCCAGTTGGAATCCATCAGTTTAATTTAAAAATATATATAGTTTTTTCTTTTTAAATTAAATTATAAGGCTACTTTCACACTTGCGTTTTTTAGCGCTGCGCATCGTGCGCTATTGGTTGCATGCGCAATGTTCCCCTATCATTAACATGGCGGGCGCAGTGTCTTGCGCTTGCACGCGCTCATTAGCGTTTGGCGTGCGCTGCGCATTTTCCAGGTGTGCGCCCAGACGCGCTAGACGCTACATGTTGCATTTTTTTTCCGGCACACCTATTTAAAAATGCGCGTGCGCACGTGTGCACACGCTATGCGCAAAAAAATAACATTGGCGTCTATGTGGGCGCTGGCGTGCGCGTGCCTTTGTGATTGTCAGCGCTTTTGCGCGCAAGCGATTTTTTAGTAAACATTGTCTAGACACTTGTCAAATGACCCCCTAGACAAGATACATTGTTTGTGAGGAGTCTAGATAAAAGTAGTATAGATTAAAGGAAGGTGTCAGTGCCACACAGACCCCTACACAGACTGCCTGGAGACTGCATGCTGATAAGACCTGAAGATACAGCCTGGATCCCTATAAAAAGGCCTGCAAACAGCGTGCACTAAACTACACTGCCTGGAGACTGGAGCTGGACACTGGACGATCAATCTTGGACCACAACAGCCTGGATATTGCCTGGAGACACTGTGCCTGGACTCAAGAGTGATCCAAAGTGCAAGAATGTGAGTATTCTTTAAACAAATGACAGGCTGTCCTTATAATGTAATATGTGCTCATGTAATTTTTTTTTTTTTTCCAGCATGTCTTCTGGATCAGAATATTCCCCATCCCGGCAAGAACTGGCCGAAGCAGAGCATGATGTGAGTATCTTCCTGCCTATGGGTAAGTATAGCTGCTGAATCTACAAATGGCTAAAATTTGTGTTTCTTTTTCAGACATCATCGTCGGACACGGGCATTGAGGAGTCTCAGCAGGAGCAGTCGCAGCCGAGTCAAGTCCCGGTGGCGAGACGGAATGTAAGTATATAGCCTTTGAATGTCTATTTCTTTTCTACTCCTATTGTTCTTTTATTTGTAAAAAATATACAAGATTGTAATTTTTATTTTGTTTCTTCTAGGTTCCACAACGGGACGACGACCTGTATGTGGATAATGAGGCCCTCATCTGCCAGGTCCATGAGCGTGTCCCGTTGTGGGACAGCCGTGATCCGCAGTACAAGGACAATGTGGTGACCCGGCGGCTATGGAACGAGGTGGCCGCAGCGTTGATGGATGGCTGGGACAGCGCCTCTCCAAACCTCAAAAAGGCGTTTAGTAAGTATTTTCATTCTCTGTAATGCTGCACTCACTGTTGTTCCTGAGGCCACTGATGGGTTTACTGGCAGATATATTCTGCCAGTAAACCCAACAGTGCCCTCTGGTTCAACACTGACTGCCCTGTGTATGCTCTTGCAATGTGTTCTGCATTCTATTGTTTTTTTTTATGCTGCACTCACTGTTGTTCCTGAGGCCACTGATGGGTTTACTGGCAGATATATTCTGCCAGTAAACCCAACAGTGCCCTCTGGTTCAACACTGACTGCCCTGTGTATGCTCTTGCAATGTGTTCTGCATTCTAGTGTTTTTTTTTATGCTGCACTCACTGTTGTTCCTGAGGCCACTGATGGGTTTACTGGCAGATATATTCTGCCAGTAAACCCAACAGTGCCCTCTGGTTCAACACTGACTGCCCTGTGTATGCTCTTGCAATGTGTTCTGCATTCTAGTGTTTTTTTTTATGCTGCACTCACTGTTGTTCCTGAGGCCACTGATGGGTTTACTGGCAGATATATTCTGCCAGTAAACCCAACAGTGCCCTATGGTTCAACACTGACTGCCCTGTGTATGCTCTTGCAATGTGTTCTGCATTCTAGTGTTTTTTTTTATGCTGCACTCACTGTTGTTCCTGAGGCCACTGATGGGTTTACTGGCAGATATATTCTGCCAGTAAACCCAACAGTGCCCTCTGGTTCAACACTGACTGCCCTGTGTATGCTCTTGCAATGTGTTCTGCATTCTAGTGTTTTTTTTTATGCTGCACTCACTGTTGTTCCTGAGGCCACTGATGGGTTTACTGGCAGATATATTCTGCCAGTAAACCCAACAGTGCCCTCTGGTTCAACACTGACTGCCCTGTGTATGCTCTTGCAATGTGTTCTGCATTCTAGTGTTTTTTTTTATGCTGCACTCACTGTTGTTCCTGAGGCCACTGATGGGTTTACTGGCAGATATATTCTGCCAGTAAACCCAACAGTGCCCTATGGTTCAACACTGACTGCCCTGTGTATGCTCTTGCAATGTGTTCTGCATTCTAGTGTTTTTTTTATGCTGCACTCACTGTTGTTCCTGAGGCCACTGATGGGTTTACTGGCAGATATATTCTGCCAGTAAACCCAACAGTGCCCTCTGGTTCAACACTGACTGCCCTGTGTATGCTCTTGCAATGTGTTCTGCATTCTAGTGTTTTTTTTATGCTGCACTCACTGTTGTTCCTGAGGCCACTGATGGGTTTACTGGCAGATATATTCTGCCAGTAAACCCAACAGTGCCCTCTGGTTCAACACTGACTGCCCTGTGTATGCTCTTGCAAAGTGTTCTGCATTCTAGTGTTTTTTTTATGCTGCACTCACTGTTGTTCCTGAGGCCACTGATGGGTTTACTGGCAGATATATTCTGCCAGTAAACCCAACAGTGCCCTATGGTTCAACACTGACTGCCCTGTGTATGCTCTTGCAATGTGTTCTGCATTCTAGTGTTTTTTTTTATGCTGCACTCACTGTTGTTCCTGAGGCCACTGATGGGTTTACTGGCAGATATATTCTGCCAGTAAACCCAACAGTGCCCTCTGGTTCAACACTGACTGCCCTGTGTATGCTCTTGCAATGTGTTCTGCATTCTAGTGTTTTTTTTTATGCTGCACTCACTGTTGTTCCTGAGGCCACTGATGGGTTTACTGGCAGATATATTCTGCCAGTAAACCCAACAGTGCCCTATGGTTCAACACTGACTGCCCTGTGTATGCTCTTGCAATGTGTTCTGCATTCTAGTGTTTTTTTTTATGCTGCACTCACTGTTGTTCCTGAGGCCACTGATGGGTTTACTGGCAGATATATTCTGCCAGTAAACCCAACAGTGCCCTCTGGTTCAACACTGACTGCCCTGTGTATGCTCTTGCAATGTGTTCTGCATTCTAGTGTTTTTTTTTATGCTGCACTCACTGTTGTTCCTGAGGCCACTGATGGGTTTACTGGCAGATATATTCTGCCAGTAAACCCAACAGTGCCCTATGGTTCAACACTGACTGCCCTGTGTATGCTCTTGCAATGTGTTCTGCATTCTATTGTTTTTTTTATGCTGCACTCACTGTTGTTCCTGAGGCCACTGATGGGTTTACTGGCAGATATATTCTGCCAGTAAACCCAACAGTGCCCTCTGGTTCAACACTGACTGCCCTGTGTATGCTCTTGCAATGTGTTCTGCATTCTAGTGTTTTTTTTTATGCTGCACTCACTGTTGTTCCTGAGGCCACTGATGGGTTTACTGGCAGATATATTCTGCCAGTAAACCCAACAGTGCCTCTGGTTCAACACTGACTGCCCTGTGTATGCTCTTGCAATGTGTTCTGCATTCTAGTGTTTTTTTTATGCTGCACTCACTGTTGTTCCTGAGGCCACTGATGGGTTTACTGGCAGATATATTCTGCCAGTAAACCCAACAGTGCCCTATGGTTCAACACTGACTGCCCTGTGTATGCTCTTGCAATGTGTTCTGCATTCTAGTGTTTTTTTTTATGCTGCACTCACTGTTGTTCCTGAGGCCACTGATGGGTTTACTGGCAGATATATTCTGCCAGTAAACCCAACAGTGCCCTATGGTTCAACACTGACTGCCCTGTGTATGCTCTTGCAATGTGTTCTGCATTCTAGTGTTTTATTTTTATGCTGCACTCACTGTTGTTCCTGAGGCCACTGATGGTTTACTGGCAGATATATTCTGCCAGTAAACCCAACAGTGCCCTCTGGTTCAACACTGACTGCCCTGTGTATGCTCTTGCAATGTGTTCTGCATTCTAGTGTTTTTTTTTATGCTGCACTCACTGTTGTTCCTGAGGCCAGTGATGGGTTTACTGGCAGATATATTCTGCCAGTAAACCCAACAGTGCCCTATGGTTCAACACTGACTGCCCTGTGTATGCTCTTGCAATGTGTTCTGCATTCTAGTGTTTTTTTTTATGCTGCACTCACTGTTGTTCCTGAGGCCACTGATGGGTTTACTGGCAGATATATTCTGCCAGTAAACCCAACAGTGCCCTCTGGTTCAACAGTCAATGACTTGTGGATTTTTTAGCTATGTGTTGTGCTTTATATTCATTTTTTGACTGTCCAGTCACTCTTGTTCCTCATGTTAAGGTTGTTTTTGCTGCCAGATATATTCTAACAGCAAACATAACAGTGTCATGTGGTTCAACAGTCACTGACATGTGGATTCTTGAGCTTTTTATAATGCTGCATTAACAGTTTTAAATTTTCATTCAGGTATGTGTGTTGAGAGTGATTTTGCACAGACTCCATTGTCTAATTTTTTTTTTTGATCAACAGTGAACAAAATCCGCACACGATGGCGCTTGATGAAGGACCGCTTCAACACTGATGTTCGAGCAGAGGGACAGGTTCGCAGTGGTTCAGCAGCAAGGCCCAGAAATAAATATCGCTATTATCGCGAGTTGGCGTTCCTGAGACCGGTCCTTGCTAGCAGAGTGTAAGTTTTTTTGAATTTCTTTTTTTTTTTTAAGTTTTTTCTTTATTTTCTTTTCTACAGCTGATGCTTCTTGTTCATGCGTTATAGTAATGTTTTTTTTTTCTTTCCACAGCACCTGGAGCAGCACCATGCAGCCTGTCCTGAAGCGGTCCTTCCTCGGACAACCTTGGACTCGTCCCAGCCATCCGACACCCTGGAAGCAACTTGCAGGTCAGCAACACGGTCAGCTGGTGACCAGGAAGCTGGTCCATCAGGTGTTCCCCTCTCCCAGGTCTCTGCCACTGGTTATGCGGGCACTTCCCGCCAGCGGCAGAGGGCCACGGAGAGGAATGTCTTGCCCGAGTTTGTTCACTTGAGCGAGTCCTTTCAAGGCAATATCAAGACGCTTGGAGGCAGAGTTGGAAGCGGTTTTTCACTGATGGAACGTGGTTTTACCCACATGGATCACCGTTTCAACAGTGTCGAACAGCGTCTTGATCGCCTGGAGGCCGACCTCAACAGACCAGCGCACCATTTTTTCAGTAAAATAGAACGGGGCATGGCGGAACACCTTACTCCTGAGCAACAGCTGAGTGTGATGCAGGCCTGCAGCACTGCTTTCTTGCAGCAGATGCAGCAGAATCGGTACATGCAGCAGTCAGTGGTTGCATATCCAACAGTGCCACCACTGATTCGCCACACATCACTACCGACTTCTGCTGCATACCACTGCACGGCCACCAGCATTCCGAGTCACCACTACACCACCACAAGTCCAAGTACTGTTGGACATTCCACCGTCGCCACCACCATGGCAAGCGCTGCTCCTGTGTGGAGCAACACCCCCACAGACACTGGTCCACAGTCATGGACTCAAGCCACCGCAGTACCTGCTTGGGCCACGGCACCCACTTCTCCTTCTAGGAGTACCGCCACCAGTCAACAATTTACCGCCACAGCACCCACTGATCCTATGAGTACCACCACCAGTCAGCAACAATCCATTTCAAGGGCACCCACTTCTCCTTGGAACACCGCCAACCCTTTGGTTACTCCGAGCACTGCCAACACTTCCACCGCCACTGCCACCACCGAGCATGAGAGCGGTGACCCACATTCAGTCTTTTTTGTTTCAAGCCCAAGGTCAACCAGCTCAAGGCGGACACAGAGAAGTCGGTCCATGCATGGTACTCCTGTCCCCAAGAAGAAAAAAAAAATCTTTGTTTGTCCATCCACCCTCTCCTCCTAATGTGTCTCAAAGTGACTCTCATTTGATGTGTGATCTTCCTTCACCCACTACTTTTGTTGCCCCTTCCCCTCGAACCCCTTCATCGCTTTCCAGCCGCTCTTCATCTCTGCACACCCCCAGAGTATCGAAATCACCACCAAAACGTCAGTAGCAATAAAAATTTGTAATAAAAAAGCAGATTTCTATACAACTTCTGTGGCATGACGATACATATGGCATCTTGTACAAACATTATACTAATCTGATTTTTCTATTACTAGTGGGGCAGTGACTACCAATTGCACGTTGTACAAACATTGTACTAATCTGATTTTTCTATTACTAGTGGGGCAGTGACTACCAATTGCACGTTGTACAAACATTGTACTAATCTGATTTTTCTATTACTAGTGGGCAGTGATACCATTGCAGTTGTACAAAATTGTACTAACTGATTTTTCATTACTCTGGGGCATGTACCATGGCACTGTACAAACATTGTACTAATCTGATTTTTCTATTACTACTGGGGCAGTGACTACCAATGGCATCTTGTACAAACATTGTACTAATCTGATTTTTCTATTACTACTGGGCAATGACTACCAATGGCATCTTGTACAAACATTGTACTAATCTGATTTTTCTATTACTAGTGGGGCATGACTACCAATGGCATGTTGTACAAACGTTGTACTAATCTGATTTTTCTATTACTATGGGGCAGTGACTACCAATGGCATCTTGTACAAACATGTACTAATCTGATTTTTCTATTACTATGGGGCAGTGACTACCAATTGCATGTTGTACAAACATTGTACTAATCTGATTTTTCTATTACTAGTGGGGTAGTGACTACCAATTGCATCTTGTACAAACTAACATTGTACTAATCTGATTTTACTGTCTTGATTTCTAGTGGGCAGTGACTACCAATGGCATCTTGTACAAACATTGTACTAATCTGATTTTTCTATTACTACTGGGCAGTGACTACCAATGGCATGTTGTACAAACATTGTACTAATCTGATTTTTCTATTACTACTGGGGCAGTGACTACCAATTGCATGTTGTACAAACATTGTACTAATCTGATTTTTCTATTACTAGTGGGTAGTGACTACCAATTGCATGTTGTACAAACATTGTACTAATCTGATTTTCTATTACTACTGGGGCAGTGACTACCAATGGCATCTTGTACAAACATTGTACTAATCTGATTTTTCTATTACTAGTGGGGCAGTGACTACCAATTGCATGTTGTACAAACATTGTACTAATCTGATTTTTCTATTACTAGTGGGGCAGTGACTACCAATTGCATGTTGTACAAACATTGTACTAATCTGATTTTTCTATAACTAGTGGGGCAGTGACTACCAATTGCATCTTGTACAAACATTGTACTAATCTGATTTTTCTATTACTAGTGGGGCAGTGACTACCAATTGCATCTTGTACAAACATTGTACTAATCTGATTTTTCTATTACTAGTGGGCAGTGACTACCAATGGCATCTTGTACAAACATTGTACTAATCTAATTTTTCTATTACTACTGGGGCAGTGACTACCAATGGCATCTTGTACAAACATTGTACTAATCTGATTTTTCTATAACTTCTGGGCCACTGACAATACCATGCTCATGTTGGACACAAATTGTACTAATCTGATCTATCAAAAACCTTTGTGTGAATCAAAATATTTCTTTTTTTGTTAATAAAAAGAAATGATAATGTGATCTATACAAATGTAATCAAATAAATCATTGGCAATTCAAATGTTGTTTTCCTGTTGTACAAAATAAATGTGCCAATGTTCTTTTAGTAATTTTGGTTTGCTTTGTGTTTATTTCGCCACCTACACACTGCGACGTACACACACTGCGATGTACACTTTGCGTTTTTGACTACACATAAGTACAGGAATGACACAAGTTTGTGTACTTCATGGAGATATGTTTAGTCCAAAACACAAATATATTACTTTTTTGGCAAAAACAGTCTGTCTGTCTGCTAATATTGCACAGACTGAATAGAGGATGGAGTTGAGTGCAAGGCATATCTATTTAACCTTGCCAGTAGAGTTGAGCGATACTTTCCGATATCCAAAAGTATCGGAATCGGATGGTATCGCCGATACCATTAAAATATCGGCGATACCCATACCGATACCGAAGTCCCATGTAAGTCTATGGGAACAAAATATCGTAACTAAAAAAACCTCTTTCTTTCCTTGTAAACACTAAATATACACACATAGAATACATATATATATATATATACATGTCATTGTGACATATATATATACATATATGTTATAGTTTATACACTTCTACATAGTAAAATATCCTCTGATTCAATTGCCGGGTAAAGCCGCTTCTGTGAAAAGACAGAAGCACCCGACATGAAATGACACTTGGTGTACATAGGGTTAACCATGTCTTTCATGTCCTTTGCTATCTGATTTGCACAAACAATTACATCATCTATGTGTGCAAAATTTCACACCTGTAGGGGTTAATTAAAGGTGTAAATTCGTTGTAAAAAAAACGGACTTTTTTGCTACGAATTTACACCTTTAATTAACCCCTACAGGTGTGAAATTTTGCACACTTACACTCATGTAATTGTTTGTGCAAATCAGATATCAAACTACCTGAAAAGACATGGTTAACCCTATGTACACCAAGTGTCATTTCAGTCGGGTTCTGCATTTTCACAAAAGCCGCAATTGAATTAGCGGCTATTATACTATGTAGAAGTGTATGAACTATAAATATAAATATATATATATATGTGTCACAAATTCAATGACATGTATATATATATATATGAGGTGTAAAATTGCTGAAAAAAATGCGTGGGCTCCCGCCCTATTTTCGCAACCAGACAGACAAAGCCAGTGAGTGGGGGGCAGATAATAATAGCCCAGAGAGGGACCATTTTTTTTGGCCTCCCCGCTACTTAACATCTGCCCCCAGACACCCCAGAAAGGGCAAATCTCTAATTAGATTTGCCCTTTCTGGCACTTTGCCCGTCTATTCCCATTGCCCTCTAGCGGTGGCGAATGGGTTAATAAGGGGTTAAAATGACCTTGCAATTGAAAGGTCACTTTAAGCCAGGTTAATAATTGAGAGCTGTCAATTAGACAACTATCAATTATTAATCCTATTGTATGAAAGAAAAATCAAACACACACACTTTAATAAAAAAGAAGTTTAATGAAATAATCACACAGTTTTTGACCATATTTTATTTACCTGCTAAAACCATTTCCTGTAATAAAAATAAAATAATAAAGCAAAATTATTCTTACCAATCCGATGCACAGTCAGGTCCCCACGGTGTAATCCTTCAGAAAGGGTTAATGTTTACTGCAGGGACCGCAGCTAATGCTGCAGCCTCACAGTAAACCCCCAAATGAATGAGCTCCTCTCCTGGCTGACAGGAGAGAAGTGAAAGCTTAATTGATTGCTTTCCACTTTCACTTCAGGTCAGCCAGGACACCATCATGACGTCAGAGGGAACTGATTAACAAAAATAGGGGTTCCCTTCGAAAAAAAAATGGCATGGGGTCCCCCCTATTTTTGTTAACCAGCCAGTGAAGCAGACCGCTGAGGCCTGGATTTTCAGGCTGTTAAGGAGCCAAGATCCATGGACCTTGCCACCTGATAATACCAGGCCACAGCAGTCTGCATATCTTGGCTGATTAAACAAAAATAGGGGATCCCCTCGAAAAAAATTGGCGTGGGGTCCCCCCTATTTTTGTTAACCAGCCAAAATGAAGCAGACCCGCTGAGGCCTGGATTTTCAGGCTGTTAAGGAGCCAAGATCCATGGACCTTGCCAGCCTGATAATACCAGGCCACAGCAGTCTGCATATCTTGGCTGATTAACAAAAATAGGGGGTCCCCTCGAAAAAATTGGCGTGGGGTCCCCCCTATTTTTGTTAACCAGCCAGATGGAGCAGACCGCTGAGGCCTGGTTTTTCAGGCTGGTAAGGATCCAATATCCATGGACCTTGCAAGCCTGATAATACCAGGCCACAGCAGTCGGGCTTAGCTTGGCTGGTTAACAAAAATAGGGATCCCCTCGAAAAAAAAATGCGTAGGGGTCCCCCTATTTTTGTTAACCAGCCAAGTAAAATGCAGACTACTGCGGCCTGGTATTAAAAGACTGTCAAGGCCCATGGATTTTGCCCTCAACAGCCTGATAATACCAAGCTACAGCAGCCCCACATTTGGCGCATCAAAAGATGTGCCAATTGTGGCACTTTACCCCTCTTCCCACTGCCCTGTAGCGGTGGCAAGCGGGGTAATAAGGGGTTAATGCCCACCGTTGATTGTACGTGACAATAAGCCCGGTTAATAAGGGAGAGGCGTCAATAAGACACCGATCCTTTATTAATCCCAAAGTTTTAAATGTGTAAAAAAAAGACACAGCAAGAAAAAAGTATTTTAATGAAATAAAAGAGACAACACAGTTTTCATTTTTTTATTACTCTCTCATTCCTGCACGCCATCGATCTCCTGTAAAAAAATAAAAAAAAAAAACCAACAGTATACCACCTGTCCGACGCAGTCCATAACGACAGTCCCACGACGATCCAGCTCTGCTACATCGGAATGACAGGCAGAGCCTGACATCCCGGCGCAGCACAGCTGCTTACCAGCTTCCCCGGCGGTGACGTCATCGGACTGCTTTACGGCCGCGATTACCCACAGTCATTGCAGTTATCGCGAGAAACTGCATGTGACCGCCGGGGAGAAGAGGATGGCGGCCATTAAGCAGTCCGGATGTGACCGCCGGAGATCTTCTGCCGGGTAAGTGCCGCTGACTCCTGACAGACCCGACCGACGGACACTGACATGACAGTGACAATTCCGATTCCGGGATCCGATATGACGAAAATATCGGTACTCGGATCGGAATTCCGATACAGCCAATATCGGCCGATACCCGATATTTGCAGTATCGGAATGCTCAACCCTACTTGCCAGATAACTAAAAAATGAAATAGTGTGGTGTGTTTTTTTGACATTATTTCAGTTTGTGATACAAGGCCAGGGATTCTGGATATAGCTTGTAATTGAGCACATCCTCTATTCAGTGTGTCTTGAAGAAACAGAGGAGATGATGGTGAAAATACACTTTATATGTACAATACCCTGACCTTGTATCATTACTATCACACCTGGACAGGTGAATAGACATGATTTTAACCAGATGCGTTTCTTCAGTCTGCATATATTTGAAGCATACTGTATGATGCTGCTGTTTAGAACTCATGTGTACTCACCTGCCCAGCCTTTTATCATTACTATCACACCTGGGCAGGTGAATAGACATGAGTTTTAACCACAGCGTTGCTTCAGTCTGCATTAATTTGAAGCATACTGTACGATGCTGCTGTTTAGAACCATGTGTACTCACCTGCCCAGGCCTGATAAATTCTGAAGTGACGATGCGTTATTTGGGGCATCACCACTTCAGCATGCCACCAGGCATTGGTATAGAACAGATGTATAATCTTTATTATCTCTGTGTTCCAAATCAAGTCACAGTGACACAAATAATTTATGTGTTAAATAAAGGTCATACAACTTGTGTGCATGTATATTTTAACTACATATCAGATTAAAAATAAATTCATGATGCACCCAAAAATGCATCATGAATTCACTGGTAAACCTGGCCATTTCATAATTGTTTTTTAATTTAAAAACAGACTGCACGTGTACAGGTATAAACAGAGGTATTTTATTGAAGTAAAAAAAAAAACATTTTTTATTTACATACAGACAAGAACATTCTTTACACCATTTTTCTTGCCAATCCACCCGTCCTACATCTGAGATAAGTAGGCCGCAAATTGGTCTCTCATTTGGCTGACTTCAACAAAAGACCTGAGAGGGTGCTGAGTGAACTCAGGCAATGGGTTAGAGCTGCATCATCAAGTTCAAAGTTTGGGTGCTCTTTCGCCATGACAAAGTTATGTAGCACCACACAGGCCTTCAACAACTTCATCCACTGTTTGCACTTTCAGATGAATGGCTGTGCCCAGAATGCGCCACCTGGAAACCAGTATACCGAAGGCACACTCTACAGTTCTCCTTGCCCTGGTCAGCCTGTAATTGAAAATTTTTTGTTGTGGTCCAAGTCCCGCTGGAGTAGGTTTAAGTAGGTGTTGGCTCATCTGGAATGCCTCATCCCCAACCATTACAAATGGCATTGCTGGACCTTCGTGTGGGGAAGAGGCCGTGGCATGGGAAATTAAACTGGTTTCCATACAACCTCCGTCCCATGTCCGAGTTCTTAAACGCCTGTGAGTCATTCCCACGGCCAAATGCCCCAATGTCCACCGCAACAAACATACAGTCTGCATCTGCAATGGCCATAAAACTGTAGAATAGTACTTCTTGTAATTGTAGTACTACGAGCCTGTTCTTTAGGTTTGATGATGCGGATGTGTTTCCCATCAACTGCTCCCAAACAGTTGGGGAAATGCATGTTGTCCAGAATTTTTCTGCTATTTCTAGCCACTTTTCTGTGGTGGGCAGGGGCATAAATCCGGACAGAGAACATCCACAATGCCCGGCAGGTGTCACAACAATTCCTGACAACGTGAGATACCAATCCGTACTGAAGTGAAGTGAAGACAGGCTCTCTCCAGTAGCAAGGAATCTATAAAAGAACAAAAAAATTATTATTGTATATGTTTTTGTAAAACATTAATAAACCAAAAAATGGCATCAAAATAATTCTGCAGGTCTTTGTTTACTAGCTGTCAGAACAATAATTCTGTCATCTTTGTAATATACATGGCATTAGTAATACAATGATGCAGGCATTCGTTGATCAATAATACATACCGTAATGTCACCAGGAGTCTTTCCTCTGGAGGAATCGCCCGACGAGCTGGTGTCCTGTCTCCTTATTAATTGTTGTACCCGAGCAAGTAAATCCATGAAGGATTTTGTGACATCCGGTGTAGTCGTTAAATTTCTCCAGGTTTGACTGCAGCTCACTGTAAGGGTGTGATACGCTCCACGGCTCTCCCGAGTTCAACAATGGGATGTACCCACAAACCCGCCGCTGCCGTCTACGCTGTCTATCTCTCTTCCTTTGTTCATGGCAAGCAACGCATAAGACTGTGCCATAGCCATGTCCACATCCAGGTTGAAGTGGAAAGTCTTCATAAGCAGATCCATGTTCACCAAGGCAAATGCAAGCAAATGTGAAGAATGGCTGTGAACAGGCTCTATATAAGATTTTAAATAAGACACACCCACTGGTGTCCCATTGGTGGGTTCTGTTGCAAGAATTTTCAAGGATTTTCATCATGTTTTTGCACAGAAAAAACGCAAACGCATACAAAAACCTTTAAATCGCATAAAATCGCTTACAAACGCTGCGTTTTTTAAAAGCAATGCGCACTATTCGACTGCAAAATATCGCAGCGATTACACGCGTTTGCACCGGATTTTTCATGCGTTTCATGTGCGCTCGGTACGCAGCGCTAAAAAAACGCAAGTGTGAAAGTAGCCTAAGCAAGAAAATCTTACTCAAGCACATGTTTTACATCTCACCTACTCCTTAAACATTTGATCCAAGATGCACATAATATATTATTCTATTCATCTTTGTTAATTGTGTTTTAACTGTAATGGCTATTCTGTGAACTTTTACATATCACGTGCTGTTGAATAAAACCGCATGATAAATGTGTCCTGGCATTTGACATCCTCAGTTTTCAGCAGTGTGGAAAAGCTCCACAAATCCTACTTTCTATATATTTAACTTTTTATTTTGATAGTTGCCAGGTCATCAATTAGGTCATCAAGGAACATAATCACTTTTCATACTTTAGAAATAATCCTCTGTAGCTAGTGAGTGGTCTATTAGTGAAATGAGCAACATACCAACTAAGCGAGCTGTGTGATCTTAAGCAGCAACAGATGTTCATGAGAATACGTCTTGCCATAATGTAATGATGTCACAGGGCTTACTAATAAGAAAAGGTGCAGGCTATATCGGAAGTAGAAGTGCTCCACTTAAGAGGTCACGACTAATTATGAAATCTAAATCTTTATTATCATGTAATAAAGTCACAATAAAGAAGAGGTTGGGAACTAATGGGTTGCAGATCCCTCAGCTAACCGCACAACTAGAAGCAGCCGTGGGACGTACCTACGGTGACCTAGCGCCTCGGCACAGCCGAGGATTAGCTTCACCGAAATAGAAACAGGAAAGCTAACTGCCCCGGAGTAGAGCCCCAAAGGAATAGGTAGCCCCCAACATATAATGGCGGTTAGACAAGAAGAAACACAAACGCAGGCAGAAAATAGAGTGAGTAAATGCTTGGCCAAATACTGCCTAGATAGGACAGACAGACAGAATACTATCTGCAACCCAGCAAA
>JARQOD010008793.1:0-34143 GCA_033576555.1 Oophaga sylvatica
CTAGCAGGAGCCAAGCAAACCCCAAAATGTCCCCCCCCCCTACCATAACCTCTCCACTAACCAATCTGGATTTCCGCTAAAAAAAAATCAAATTTCCAACCACATACTCCAGATTGCCCTCAACCAAAACGGGGTCAGGAGGCACAGATAGGAACCCCGGCCAACAAACCTCTTTCAACAAGGACTTTGGAACACGTTATGGATCTTAAATTCCCGGAAGAAGCAAACGAAAAAAACAGATTAAAACCCAGACTTATAAGGCCCCCCAATGAACCTACTTAAATTTAGGAGATGCCCTCCAAGAATATTTTTGAGGACAACCAACCAATCCCCCACTTTAAACCGGGACCTCAGTCCACCGGTTAGCAAACCGCTGGGCCCTCCCCGAGGAGGGACAACCTCTCCACACCTGGCCCCAAAAACTGTTGCATAACGCTCCACAACAGAGCAACACCGGACAGACAAACCCCCTCCGCTTCCAAAAAATCGGGGTGAAATCCAAATTACGAAAAATGGAGCATCAAAGTGGCAGAGCTACCTATTATAAGACAAACCAGCAAAGGCAAAAAAGAGCCCATCATCCGACAGCAACACAAAGCATCTTAGATAAGTCCCAAAGTCTGGTTTGTTCTCTCATTTGACCATTGGTCGGGAAGAAACCCGAGGAGAAGACAATTGAACCCAAGTTTAGAACAAAAGGCCTCCAAAATCCTTGAAACAAACTGGACTCCTCTGTCAGACACAATGTTCTCAGGAAGCCGTGAAAACGAAACACTGCGAAAGGAAACAAAGGCACCAATTCAAGGAGGAAGGCAACTTAGGTAATGGACAAGATGTATCATCTTGGAAAACCATCACAAACACCCAGATACGGTCATTCTCTGAAAACGGGGAGGTCAAAAAACCATGAATAGGGCCATGGCCCTCTTGGCACAGGCAATGGCATCAAAAAAAAACCACTAACGAAGCAAGGCTTGGACGGAGCAAGTCCCGCAGGACGCACAAATTCCCTGACACACAGACAAGGTAGGCCACCAAAAGGACCGACAACCAAGTCTCGGTACCAAAAATCCGGGATGACCGCCACGCGGAACAATGAATCTCAGACATCACACCTTTTTCCACGGTCCGGACAAACAATTTCCAACAGGGCAGCGCCGGTTACCTCCTAAACAACCCCTCCAAGCCATCTCAAATTGGGCGAGAGGCGGAAAGAACAACCCTCTTTCAAAATAACAGAAGATCGATAACCGAAGTCCGCCAGGAAACTCCTCGAGAGGGCATCCCCTTAACATTCTTATGCCAGGAAGAAATGAACCACAAAATTAAAACGGTGAAAAACAAGCCCACCTGCCGTCAGGATTAAGTCGCTGGCAGTTTCCCCAAAACCCAATTCTTAGGCCGTAAGGACCACCCCTGATGTTTGGCTCCCTCCAGCCAAGCCCACTCTTCAAAAGCCCACTTCAGGCCAATAACTCCCTTTACCCACGTCATAATACTTCATAGAGAAAATTTTTGAGAAAAAAAGGCACAAGGGTTTCTTTTAGAGGTCCTGCATCTCTTGGGGACAAAACGGCACCGCCCCAATTTCAGAGCATCAACCCCACCGAAATGATAGAGAAACACAGCTTCCGTAGAACAGGCAAAGTGAATCTCTCTTAAGTTCCTAAATGCAGAGACTGCCTCAGGAGGCCAATTCAACCACATCAGAACCCTTTTGGTCAAATCATTTAAAGGTTTAACAATAACCGAAAATTACCAATAAATTTACATAAAAATTGGCAAAACCCAAAAATCTTGAAAGCCTTTAATAAGACATTGAACCCAACACAGATGGCCTGACCTTGACCGGTCCATTTCAATAACAAGGGACAAAATGAATCCCAAAAATGAGATCCTCTTACGCCAAAAAACACTTGATCCCTTCCAACAGAGCATTCTATCCAAAATCTGGAATACAGTTCGAACATGTTTCACATAGAGTCCCATCATTGGAAAAAATCAAAATACCAAATAAACAATCAGAAATTTTTTCCCAAAATCCCTGAAAAAATTTATTCATGAAACGGAAGACAGAAGGAGCATTATGACCCAAAGGGCATCACAAGGACTCAAAATCCCCCAGGGTAATAAATGCCGTCTTCCATTCATCCCCGTGCTTAATGCGAATAAGGTTATACCCCCCGGTCAACTTGTAAACCAAGTAGCATTTTTCACCCTGAAAACAGTCAGAAATCAAGGGTAACATATTATATTTCACAGTAATATTGTTCAAAAGACGATAATCAATACACCCTTAATGAACCATCCCTTTTTGGCCACAAGAAAAACCGGCACCTAAGGGTGAAGAGGATGGTCTGATAACCCTTCTCCAAATACTCCTTATAAAGACCGCATAGGTCATGTCAGGTACAGACAATTAAAAAGGCCCTTAGGGAATTTACTACCAGGGACTAATTCAAAAACGCAGTCATACTCCTATGGGAGGCAAGGAGCAAATTTACTTTCGCTAAACACACAGAAAAATCAATCAAAAAGTCAGGAACATCCTGAGCCTGGGGGGAGCGAAAAAACAGGAGTTTGGTATTAACACATTGGCACTCCAACTGGTTACAGACACATTTTCCATTCCAAAACAGGATTATGAGACTGCAACCAAGGGAAACCCGTAGATAATATCATGCAGATTAAAGAACCAAAAATTTGCAGCACTCCTGATGCGGCAACCCCATTATCACCTGAGTAGAGAACTGAGGGGTTTTTTCTCACCAAGGGTAGAACGTCCCCAGTAGGGGAATAGACTTCTGAGGGTACAAGGGAAACCCACAACGTTAAACAAAATCAAAATCCTCAGTTAATAGCTGCTCCAGAATCACAAAGCCGAGCAAAAATGAGGACAGAGAGCATATCAGAGTAACAGTTAAATAAAAACTAGTCTGAACACACCCAAACAACTGAGCGTGCAAAACGTCTTCCCCGCTTAGGCAGACGAAATGCATGAGAGCATTACCACAGTAGAAACAAAAAACCCATTGCCTTTCGAAACCATGCCTGTGCCCCAGACACCACCTATCACCGCATATTCAGAAGCAGTTCGCAAGGCCACCATTCCACGCATACCTCCGCTCCGCAAACCTGCAACTTGAATCGCTAATGACATAGAATCATTGGCCGAGGGACAGGGAATCCCACCAAACATCCTTTCATTATCTACAGACCCTTCCGAAAAAGGGCCCCCAAAAAGCGTCGCATTCCACTGGTCAGACTCCCCCACGGAACCGACATATAACTCACGCATCAACCCTGATTTAATGCCAACAAGGCTTTTTTAGCGATCTGAAATTAGGCCATCGTAAAAATAACCCCGAGCCTAAAAAAAAGAACAACATTACTCAAAACAGGGTCCCCGGGGAAAAAAGCCCAATCCTGGGACGCGCGCAGGAGAAAATTTGAACCGCGTCGGCGTTCCCTGAACTTAGAAAAAAAAAAAAAACAACTTACAGTTATTTTTGAAATTCAGAAATTTAGCTTGTCCCCAAAAACAAATCGGCAGGGAAAACCTAGGTTCCACAACAGGCAACCCTGCAAATAGGTAGCAAAACCCGAACTTCAGTGGCAACATCCACACAGCCAGACAACGGCAAACTCCTTTTGAGAGAAAAAAAAAAAATCCCCTCCACCCAAGATACAGAGGGAAAAAAAAAAAAAAATCTCTGACAACTCTGAAAACTTCTTTCTTTCCCATTTTTTCCCTTCTTAGTACCATAAATTATCAGTTTTAGGCCGTGAACTGTTATATTTGGTACTAGGAGAGCAGAAAAAAAAAGGCAATACCCAAGAGGTTGGAACTATTGGTTTGCGTACCCTGCAAACCACCACAACTAAAGGCACCGTGGAGCGACCACGTTGGTCCCCTAGACGCCCTTCACAGCCTGAAGAAGCCAACCCTAAAAAGAAAAGGAAAACTACTCCCCAGACAGATCCCCAAAGAACATAGGAACCCCCAAACATTAATGGTGGTTAACAAGAGGAAATACGCACAGACAGAAAAATTGACAAACTTGGGCCCAATCTTCCTAGAAAAAAAGGATAGAAGGTCACTTACTGCAACCAAAAAAACCCTAAAAAAATACCAACACATAATTCAAAAACACCTGAATCACACGACCTCTACCACCTAAATTATTCTCTGGTGCAACAAAAAGCCACACCACAAAAAAACGAAAAGGCAAATGAACAAAAACTGGCTGAACAAACGAAGGACACAAGCCCCCAGGGACCAGGAACCCCCACAAAGTGCAGGACAAAATCAAAAAGCAAGCACAAAAAACAAAAAGAAGAAAATTCTTATCTTTAGCAAAAGCAGGCACAAACAAAAGCTTCAAAGAACCAGGAACAAAGTTAACCGAACAATGATCACCGGCAACCCGAGGAGGGAACCTCCCTTATATAAGACCAGCATAACACCTGATCGCCAATCTTCAAAATCTTCATTGAACTTCAGTTTTTCTTGGGTGTGTTTCAGACTAAATTTTTTACTGTTACCCTGATTTTCTCCCGCCACTTTTCGCTCAACTTTTGTTGATTCGGGACAGCTTAAAACATGGATTTTTGATTTTGCTAAACTTGCGGGGGTTTTCCCCTTGATACCCCACGAAGTCTATTCCCCACGGGGATCATTCACCCCTTTGCTGAAAAAACCCCATTCTTACTCGGTGTAATGAAGTTGAACCTGATCATCAGGAGAGTTTGCAAATTTTGTGCGAAATCTGCATGACATTTTCACTGGGTTTTCCCTTGGTTACATCTATAACCTGTTTTGGATTGGAAACTGGTCTGTAAACCAGTTGGGGCTGCCATGTTTAATACCAACACTCCTTTTTTTTCTGCCTCCCCCCAGGCTCAGGTTTTCCTGACTTTTGACTGATTTTTCTGATGGTTAGCAAAGTAAATCTGCATCCTGCCCCCCCATAGGAGGGATGACTGCGCATTGAATTAGTGCCTGGAAAATTCCTAAAGGTCCCTTTTTAACTGTCGTACCTGAACATGACCTAGCGGTCTATATCAAGGAGTCATGGAAAGGGTCCAATCAGACCATCCTCTTCACCCGGATGCCGGATTTTTCTTTGTGGCCAAAAAGGAGGTTATTAAGGCCGGATTGATTATCGCCTGAACAATATCACTTGTGAAATATCAATATCCTTACCCTTGATTTTTTTGACCGTTTCCAGGGTAAAAGGCTTTGGTTTACCAAGCTTACCTCAGGGGGCATATACCTTATCCATTAAGCACGGGGAAATGGAAGACGCATTAATACCCCGAGGGGCATTTTGAGTACCTAGTGATGCCCTTTGGGGCCACTAATGCCCTTCCGTCTTCCTCCTTCAGAACACATTTTCAGGATTTTGTGGATAAATTTCGATTGTTTATTTGGGTATATCTTGATTTTTTCCAATGATGGGACTCTCAGTGAAACATTTCGACTGTGTTCCCAATTTTGAAGAGAATGCTCTGTAGGAAGGGATCAAAGGTCTTTTTGGCTACAGAGGATCTCATTTCTGGGATTCATTTTGCCCCTCTTTTATTGAAATGGACCCGCAAGGCAGGCCACTGTGATGGGCCAACCTACTTCATTTAAAGCTCTTCGAGATTCTGTTTTTGCCATTTTTTCGTAAATTTGGTAATTTCCTGTTATTGTTAAACCATTGACTGTTTGACCAAAAGGGTTCTATGGTGAAATTGGCCTCCTAGGCATTTCTGCGTTTCGGAACTTAAGAAGATTCACTTCTGCTCCGTTCACGGCAGCCTGATGTTTTCTCCATTTCAGGTGGATTGAAGCCTCTAAATGGGGCAGGTGCCGTTTTGGTCCCAAAGAGATCCAAACCTAAAAAGTAACCTTGGCCTTTTCTCCTCCGAAAATTTTCTCCAACTGAACTAATTATGACGTGGGTAATCGGGAGTTATGGGGCCAAATGGGCTTTGAAAGAGTGGAAACATTGGCTGGAGGGGGCCAAACATCAGGTGGTGGCCTCACGACCAAAGAATCGGTTTATCTGGAATCACCAAGCACTTAATCCTAGACGGCCAGGTGGGCCTTGTTTTTTCAACGTTTTAATTTTGGGGTTTCCTTCTTCCCTGCACAAGAATGTTAAACGAGCCCTCTCGAGGAGTTCCTTGGACCTCCCGAGTTATCTATCCACTGTTATTTTGAAAGGGTAGTTCTTTCCCCATCCTCGCCCAATTTGAACTGCTCTGGAAGGTGTCAAGGAGGAAAACCCGAACCTCCCTATTGGGAAATTGTTTGTCCCAACCGGTGGAAAAAGAGGGAGTCTGAGATTCATTGTTCCGCATTGGCCGGTCACCCGAATTTTTGGTACCAAGACTTGGTTGGTCTTCCTTTTGGTGGCCTACTTTTTCTCGTGACCAGGAAATTTTGTGCGCCCCCGGGGACTTGCTCTCGCTTCAAGCCTTGCTCTTCCCCCTGTTGGTTGTTGATCCATTGCCTGTGCCCAAGAGGCCCATGGACCCATATCTCTATGGATTTCATTTCCGACCTCCCGTTTCTCAAGAATGACCGTTTATCTGGGTGATTTTGATAGGTTTTCCAAAATATCATCTGTGCCATTGCCTAATTCCCCTTTCCTCCTCCGAATTGGGGCCTTTGGCCTTCACACGGGTTCGTTACACGGATTCCTGAGAACATTGTGTCGACAGAGAGTCCATTTTGTTTCCAATTTGGAGGACTTTTTGTTCTAAACTTGGTGTTCAATTGTCTTTCTCCTCACTTTTCTCCTCAACCAATGGACAAACTGAAAACAAAACAAACTGGGAACTTATCTGAGATGCTTTGTTCTCTGACAGAGATTGGGTCTCTTTTTTGCCTTTTGGCTGATTTTCCCCCTTAAAAAATAGGGCTAGCTCGGCAAACCTTGATGTCCCCCATTTTTCGCAATTTGGGGTTTCCCCTCGATTTTCTTCAGGACAGACGGAGCTTCTGTTTTCCCCAGGTGTTGCTCTGTTTGGGAGCGTATGAAAGAATTTAACCGGAGTGGAGAGGTTTTCCCCTCTCTCGGAAGGGCCCAGCGGTTTGCCAACCGGCATGGACTGATGTCCTCGTTTAAAGGGGGACTTGGCTGGTTGTCCCAAAAAAATATCCCTATAATTTTGCATCTCCTAAATTTAAGCCTAGGTTCTTGGACCTTAAAATCATGGAATTCTAATCCTGTTTCCTTTTCGTTTACTTCTTCCAGGACATTTAAGATCCAAACTGTTCCCACAAGTCCTTATTGAAAGGTTTGCGAGCCGGGTTTCCTATGGCGTGCCTCCGACCCTTTTTGGTTGAGGCAATCTGGATATGTGGTTGAAAAATATGGATTCCGTTTTTCAGACGGAAACCCAGTATTTTTGGGTTAATGGATTAGGTCAGGAGGACAATTCTTGGGTTTTTGCTTCGAACACCTGCTAGAAACTCATCCGGCGTAACAGAGCTCATCCTGACCGACCGGTTGCCCAAAAGGTTCGGTGACCCCTCCTCAAGGGGGTCGTTGGAATGTGCGAAATTAATTCTACAAAGCCCCCTGGTGATTACAAACAGTATGAACTTTTCATGAAGATTGTGAAATTGGCGATCAGGGTTACTGATGGTCTTATAAAGGGAGGTTCCCGCCCATCAGGGTTGCCGGTGATCAATTGTTCTGGTCTCAACTTTTTTTCCTTTCACTTTGAAGCTTTCTGTTTTGTGCCTCATCTTCGCAACAATAAACATTTTCTTCTTTTGTTTTTTGGCTTCTTTTTTTCATTTTTCCTGACTTCTGGGGGGTCTGCCTGGTCCCCTCCGGGGCGGTCCTCCATTATTTCAGCCATTTTTTTCATTCCTTTTCCATTTTTCGTGACTGCGGCTTGTTTTGTTGCAACCAGAGAACTAATTTAGGGGTTTGAGGTCTGTAACTCGGGTTTTTGCAAAGTGGGTTGGTATTTTTAGGGTTTTTTTGATTGCGTAATGACCTTCCATCCTTTTCTTTCTAAAGATGGGCCCCAAGTTTGCTCAACTATTTCGCTTTGGGCGTATTTTCTTGTCTAACCGCCATTACATGTTGGGGCTTCCTATTCTTTGGGATCTTCCGGGGCAAATATTTCCTCTTTCATCTTTAGGTGTAGTACTTCCAGCGTGAAGAGGCGTCAGGACCAACAGGTACGCTCCAAGGCTCCTTTAGTTTGGTGGTTAGTCAGGGTACTGCAATCAATAGATTCCAACCTCTCTGGGTTTTGCCTTTTTTGCCCCTCCTCGCTACCAAACATAACAGGCGGTAATAGTAGTTAATTCTTGTACATAGGGCAGTATTATATAGTTTATTCTTGTACAAACAGCGTATAATAGTTATATTCTTGTACAAAGGGGCATTTAATATTATATTCTTGTACATAGGAGCAGTATTATAGTGTTTTTTTTTTTTTTTTTTTTTTTTTTTTTTTTTTTTTTTTTTTACATAGGGCAAAATTTAAAATATAGTTATATTCTTTCATAGGGGCATAAATAGTATATTCTTGTACTAACAGCATATTAAGTATTTATTTTGACAAGGGCAGTATTAAGTAGTTAATTCTTGTACATGGGCAGTATTAAGTATTAAAATTCTTTACATAGAGACAGTATTATAGTATTATATTCTTACTTAGGGGCGTATTAATAGTTTAATTTTTTGACATAGGGGCAGTATTATAGTAGTTATATTCTTTACATAGGGCATACTAAATATATATGGATAGCTTTTTACAAATCCTTTTTTGTTAAGGGGCAGTACAAAGTAGTTAATTCGTAAGAGGGCATATTATAGTAGTTATATTCTTTACATAGGGGCAGTATTATAGTATTATATTCTGGTAATATGGAAGTATTAATAGTTATATTCGGAACTAAGAGAATCAAAAGGTTGTATTGTAACAAATACGAAAATAGTGGACAATAGAAAAACGCATTCCAAAAAGAAAAACAAAAATTTATTAATGTATTTAACATGCGTAAAAACAAAGTACAAAAAAACTTTATTAAAAACTGGAAATTGACATTGACCGGGATGATAACGGCGTAACAGATCCCCTATAAACACATCATGCCCTACTCCGCCTTGTACAATGGGATCAAATATAAAAAAAATTCACTATTCTGCCTTAGCCGATGTTTTATCAGTGAAGATTAGCCTAGTCCATTGCAAGTTCCTCAAGGGCAACCCTTATAAATGTTTTGTTTCCGTCCTGGACTTTGAGCATATGTTACCACAGAGCAGTCATTTTCTTCTCTTAAGCCCTAGGGACCCTCTCACAACACCCCAGCAATTGATTTTCTTTCTTTAAAACCCAAAGAACCGGTTACATTGAGCTGATTGTGAATAATTTATGTTTCAAGTGTAATGTTGTGATGGCAGCAATCGTCAAGCCCCTGGGATTCCCAATTACAACCTGTCTGACACTTTTTCAACAGACTAAAAATCCATGAGCGCTGCAACGCCACATTCTTCACACAACCCTCCATTATCTTTACCATGGGTCGATCGTAAGTTATTTGGTTTCAGGGAAAAGGTTTTGTTTTGGGGAAAAATAAACGTTAACAATTTTTTCAACACAAAACTGTGAAAAGAATCACTGGTTTGTAGATAGGACGGAAAAAAAATGTAATCTACCTGTTTACGCTCAAACATACCCATCACACCCTAACTGCATTATTTCGATGCTAGCCTCATATTTCACTTCTTTCCTGCGGTTCTGTGTTAGGGACACTGTATCACCTTTAAAGATAAATTTACACTTAGGGAAACCGAAAAATCTATTTGGATATTTACTCTTTGGTTGTAAAAATCTGGAAATGTTCAAAATCTGTACTCTATCACTCCAAAGCATATTTTATAAGAATGGCTTCCCCACTCACCTACCCCCCCCCCCCCCCCCCCACTGTTGCCCTTTGCAGATATATTAGAATTTTTGTGATAAACAATCTTTTTCGGGCCTAATCAACTTTTCCCATCACATTTAAAGTTTATTCATAATTTTAATGGTTTTTTTTGGAATATCTCAGACATTCCAATTACCTAAATATTCATTTTAGGGTTTTCACATAAACCTTGCTTATTATTCTGTACGATCCGATACACATTGCAAAATTAGATAGATAGTTAAAAAGATAGATAGATAGATAGATAATAAATTTGTAATAGATGAAATAATAGAAGATAGATAATAATAAAGATTAGATAATAGATAGATAGATAATAGATAATAGATAGAAGATAGATAATAGAAGAAGCAAAAAATATTGAAAAGCAGCACCAAAATAATATAGGGTGCAAAAACCTTCCAGATTACCAACCTTATAATAGATCCAAAAAAGAAATCACACTCCAAGAAAAAAAATGGTGGTTTATTACCCATAGCAACGTTTCGGTCCTAGATTGGACTTGAAAAAGGTCCACACCCACTCCATGTTACAAACCATTTTTTCACCAATCTCGCATATGCCTGGTCGTTGTCCGCGGAACACATGTCGTCCCATTCCCTAACCATAATACTCAGGTACAAATAACTACGGTAGGATACTCACATAACTCAACATTAACCATCATCGATCCGGTCAGGTTCCCAACCCTTTGACGTGAAACAACCCCAAATCAGGCTTCTCAACCAAATTTGACAGTTTTCTTTCAATTACTTAATCCGACCCTTTTCCCCTTGTTTCTTCCAATCCATTCGCACCCATCAGACCTAGTTATTGACTTTCGTCTCATCACTCCACACACCCATTTCCAATTTCTACTATCTCTATTACCACTTTAATAATTTTTTCCACACCGTCCAGCAATAGAACCCAAGGCTTCTTAACCTTTTTCAGCCGCCATTCCAACTGTTTAAACGGGCTCAACGGGCAGGACGTTGTGACTCACTATTAACAGCATAGAGCCCCCCACTCCGTTTATCCTCCAAACGATATCCTTGTGATGAGCCGACTGCTGACCCGACAATTTTTCTGGACGCCCTTTTTGGCTTTTGAATGGATGGACAGACTTTTATTTCAATTCCCACCGTCTGGTGCCCCCAATCAGTTTAGCAATTTCTGCTTAATCCTATCAAGAGCTGGATGAGTGTTTCTTTTCTTGGGAATCTCTTCTGCGCTTCAGGGAATGTAGAACGGTTGTGATTTGTAGATTGGGAAGAAAAAGATTTTCCACCACCAGACAAAACATAAAGAGTGAATACCAACTCTAACAAAACATATGCAAATATTACAGGTCAAACTTATGTTAGACCGCCAAATCATTGTCTATAACAGAGGCAACCTTAGCACTCCAGGTGTTTAAAACTACAACTCCCACATGCCCTTGTAAACTCAGCAGTTGTGCATGCTGGGAGTTGATTCTCCAACATGGAGTGCCAAGCGCCATACGGTCATAAAGAGGTAGTCTTACAACAAAGCAGTAAGGGGGAGTTGGGCCCTGAAAGCAAAATTTCAAAAATGTACCCTTTAACTCAAACGCGTTATCTACATTATCATCTATCATCTACTACTATCTTCTACAATTGTCTACATCTATCTATCATCTATCTATCTATTTCTATCTACATCTATCTATCACTCATTCAATTATCTTTTACTATCATAATCTTCATCATTATCTATTCTATCTACTACTAACTACTAATTTCATATCTATTGAAAAAATTGTCACTCAATCTAATAATAGATAATATGACATAGTTTTAGAAATTAGATAGATAAATAGAAACTTAACCTTATATTAGTCACATTCAAGAATTTTCTTTTTTTTATTAACCCATTCTCACCTAACCCCCCTCATTAACCTTATCTGGACTCTGGTGGATGAATCTCTGGAGGGTAACAGTCTTCAGCGTACTTTTTTATTTCCCTTCCTCCGGTTGAAGAACATTGAATTTCATGCAATCCCACTTCAAAAAGATCATCCGGGGGTCAAAATCATTCATTGACTTCCCAAAAATCTACAAAAGGGCACATGAACACCCCCCTGGGCCCTCCGCGGTTTCGCGAGCTTCATACATGTTTATTTATGCCACATGTTACGAGGTATTGATGTTCACCATTGTACCCATCTGTAGTGGTTACACAAGGACATGACAATGCTCTGACTGAGGCCAAAATGCCTACAAAACCATAAGCCAGTTACAGCCTTAAGGACCTGCAGTGCTCGGTGTCAGCAGCGGGGTACGGTATATCATTTTGGCACGGCAGAGAGTACTTATGGTCGGTATTGGGGAACAAGAAGCAGGAGAAAAATTACGTTACTTCTTGCGACACCATTAATAATATTATTTAGGCCACGCATCAACTACTCCCTGTAAACCCTAATTTAAAGGACAGTAATTATTTCATACTTTCGATTTGCTTCTGTAAACCTAAGGGACTACCTCTGAAAGACCAACAAGGGGGGGGTAGAAACAAACAGTCACAAAATGCCGACAATTTCAACTGTCCAATTGTGGATTTACCTAATTATGCATGTGCTCCAATTAGGGCGTCTCCCACCGAGTACACGGACAAGATGTCACACTGCAAGTGGGGTCACGATGTAACAGAAACTATTTTTTTTCACTGGCACAAGGTGGGTCACCATATTGGAATAGTAGGTGGAAACATAAGCAAAAAGTAAATTTTACAATCCATTACCAAAAACCAACCACTGGGGGTCCCCAACCCTAAGTACCTGTAGCGGATTTTGTCAATGTCCTTCCAGGATAAATTCTGCAATTAGTGACTTACAAGACGAAGGGGAAAACCACAACCCGATGGCTTATACATCAAGATGACAGTTTAGAGACCCTGGGGACCTATCTAGGATTGCACAAGATCTATCTTCCTACAGACGATCATCCACAAGTCCCAGGCTCAGATCGACCGGAGGCCGTAAAAAAAGTTGACTTACAAACGAAAGAAACCAGCAACCCAATGGCTTTAATACACAAGATACAGGGAAAACCCGGGACCAGTAACTTCACAAAAGCGTCTTCCTACAATCGAATATCCTAAGTCTCCACCAAAACGAGCCGAAAGCCTTAAATAAAAATTGGCTTACACTGCTTTATGCTATGGTTTTCTTTACTTAAGCACTGGATACTGTTGAAAAAACTTCAATTTAAAGACCTGAAGCTGAGAGGAAATTTCAGCGACTGGTACCAATGCCCTTAGGGTCCACTACCAGAGGACGGGTAACCACAACCTACAGAAGAAAACATCCATTATTTATTTCCCCTCCATTAACCATCACGTATCTTCAAGTTTGTGGACGAGCTCTTCAACACAATCTCAGCACCCACAATATCAGAACTTTTGTTTCATTAGGAACCGGGTTAGTACAGGAGACTTGGAGGTCATGGAAATTTTAAAAAAAAAACTCTTTTGACCACCTACTGTTAAAGGCAAGTTTTGTTCAGGCACAACCTAACTAAAAAGTAAGATTGAATACCGCAAGGTACAGAGGCTGGGCCCACACGATTTGGACTAACCAGTCACTGTTATTCACACTGTAAGCAGAAGTCCATTGTAACCAACAAGGTATTGCAACACCACAAGCAACTCACAAAAAGTCAAACACTGGTTTTTTACCCCTTGTCCGCCCCAACATTGTAGCCACAAAGAACCCCACATCTGCATTAATTTGTGATTTAGCAGCACAAACCAATCCGACCATGTCATGGCAAAATCACAACTCCCCCACCTTAAAGAAACCTGTTACTTTTAAAAAATGCTATTAAATAAATAAAGTTAACGCGTAAATAGCATTCCACTTTTAGCCAACTTACGAAGGGCACCAAGGGGAAAAATTTATTTCCCCCAAACCCCAGCTTTCAGTCATTTTCATGCCAGGAACCTGATCATTGCTCTCACTAATGGCGTAAACACATCCTTCCCTGATTGACAGTTCAACCCCTGCACAACCTTGCAAGGACCGTCACTCAAACTTCATTCTCGCAGTGCAAGACAATGAAAAATTGCCCGTGCGCGCCCCCATGACTGAAAGCTGGCAGCAATTTTTTCTCTGAGCACACTTTAAGTAAGGCGTCTGTAAATAGCGTTTCAATACAGCTCTTAACCTCTATCAATTCTTAAATTTTTAGGCGTTTTGCGTAATTAAAGCATTTCCCCCAGTATAAGTACCTTTCATGACTTTAGATACCTGCAGGGCATCATGAATGAAAACTACTTTTTATTAGCAAAACGGAGGCACCATACCTTACTCCAAAATACTAATTACAGGGTTGCAAACTTATCCATCTGAAAAAAATTTGCTAAAATTTCACTCAAAACACACATTTAAATTACAGCAAGAAAAAATTAAAATTGCAAGGAATTAAAATAAAAATAAATCAGAAACTTTCAGAACTTTTTTTTGGGTAATTATTGACCTTGGCTAAATAAACTGGAGCACCATTAAGACTTTATTGTAGCGTATTAGGGGTATTAGGCATATTTTCCAGAGAGGTGTTTTTGGGGCGCGAGGGGTTATACACCTGCCATCACGAATTGTCCACACCTTCATCTCTCCTGCTTCACTTTATATGTCTCAACAAGAAAACGAAAACCTCATAAACAACTAGAAAGAGGCAATTGCCACTTACAAGAAAAATACCACAAACACGGCTCCAAAATACTGTTTTTTTTCCTTTCAGATGATTGAAGAACCTCTGATCCACATTACAATAGCACAGATCCAACGGGGAGGAAAAAAAGAATAAAATTAAACATTTCCACCGGATTATGGTGATGTCATGGAAACATACACGGACATGTTACTTGTTCAATCCAACCCATGTTTAAAAATCAACAAAACAAGTCTTAGAATTTAAAAAGAAAATAAGGTCAATCAAACGGGCGCGTCGAAAGAATTTGGGATTACACGCCACCTGCTGATATAGTAAAAAATGCACCGTTTACAGGTTTAAACTTTTTATATTAGAACATTGGTTATTGTTTATCTAATTGAGAAAATATTGCCTTTCATTCATAAGCATCCCAAGATACATGTATTAACCAGCTTAGGCCCAGGGCAAAACATAAACTTTTTGGAACCACAACGTGGAATTCATAGAAAAAAAATTAGGTATAAACACGTTAGAAGCTAAATCACACAAATATCAAAAAAGTATGGCAATTATGTGTGGTCTGGGCATCCCCTATACTGCAGTCTCCCACAATTCTGATGGCTTTAACAACATCGGCTTTCAGTCGGAGCCTCCAAACAGAGTCTGGATGGTTTGTCTGGAGCCTCTCTATAACACAGTCTGGATGTTATCTGAGCCCTCTATAACAGCAGCGTATGTTATCTGGAGCCTCTCTATAACAGCAGTCTGGGTTAGTCTGGAGCCCTCATAAAGCATCTGGTGTGTTCGGAGCCTCTCTATAACAGCATCGGAAATTTGGGAGTCGGAGCCTCTCAAAACAGCTCGGATGTGAGTCTGGAGCCTCTCTATAACCATCTGGATGTGAATCGGAGTCCTCAAAAACACACATTGGATGTGTAGTCTGGAGCCCTCTATAACGCATCTGGATGTTTAGTTTGGGGGCCTCTCTATAACACATCGGAGTGTATCGGAGCCCTCTCTATAACAGCAGCCTGGATGTGTATCCGGAGCCTCTCTAAACAGCAGTCTGGAGGGTAGTCTGGACCTCTCTTAACAGCACAGTTGGATGTTATCTAGCCTCTCTATAACACGCTGGATGTTTCTGGACCTCCTAAACACAGTCGGATGTGTAGTCGGGCCTCTATTAACAGCTCTGGATTGTATCGGAGCCCCCAAACAGCATTGGATGTGTAGTCTGGAGCCCTCCATAACACAGTCTGGATGTGTAGTCTGGAGTCTCTCTATAACAGCATCTGTGTTAGCTGGAGCCTCTCTTAACACCTCTGGATGTTACCTGGAGCCCTCTAAACGCAGCATTTGGATTTTAGTCTGGGCCCCCTATAACTACATCGGATTTTGGGGGCGGAGCCCGAACAGCAGCAGTTGGATGGAGCTACCCCCAACAGCAGCGTTTGGATGTTTAGTCGGTGGCCCCCTATAACAGCACTGGAATTAACTGGGTCCCCTGAACAGCAATAGTTTGGATTTGTCTGGTGCCTCTATAACGCAGTCGGATGTGCATCTGACCCCCCTTAACAGCAGTCTGGTTCTGAGCTGGACCCCCTATAATACAGCTGGATTGCATCTGGAGCCCCTTATAACAGCATCTTGATGTGTGTCTGGAGCCCCCTATAACACCATCGCATGTGTATCCTTGAACCCCAAAACAGCCTCGGATTGCAGTCTGGACCCCCTATAACAGCAGCGGATGTGTAGCTGGACCCCCATAACACCAGCTCATGGGTTCTTGAAGACCGATAACACCACTGGAGTGCACTGGAGCCCAATATAACACCATCTGGATGGTATCTGGAGCCCCCTTTACACACTGGATTGGGCGGACCCCCATAACACAGTTTGAATTAAAATTCTGGAGCCCCAAAACAAAATGTAGATGTGAGTAGGAGCCCTATAACACCACTGGATTTTGTCTGGAGCCTCCTTATACACAGTCTGGATTGCAGTCTGGAGTCCCCCTATAACACACTGGATACACATTGGAGGCCCTTATTTAATCAGTGGAAAAAGGGTTTTGGAGCCCCATATAACAGAAGTCTGGCTGTGTAGTCGGACCCCCATAACAGTCATCTGGATTGTATCTGACCCCCTAAACAACAGTCGGAGGTAGTCTGGGCCCCTTAAATACATATGGATTATAGCGACCCCCAAAACAGCAGTCTGGATGTGTATCTGGACCCCCTATAACACAGTCTGCATGTGTAGTCTGGAGCCCCCTAAACACACCCGCAGTTATCTAACCCCCTAAAAACAATTGATGTTAGTCTGGAGCCCCATAACACATCGCATGTGTGTCGGAGCCCCTAAACAGCAGTCTCTGGATCGGACCCCCATAACACAGTCGCATTGTATCTGGAGCCCCCTAATAACAAACCGGATGTGTATCGGAGCCCCCTAAACACATCTGGATGTGTAGTCTGGAGCCCCTAAACAGCCCTCGGAGTTATCTGAGCCCCTTAAACGCATCTTGATGTATCTGGAGCCCCCTAAACACCAGCGCATTGTATCTTGAACCCCCCCTATAACAGCCACTGGATTGCATCTGGAGCCCCCTAAACACATCGGATTGTATCTGGAGCCCCCTATAACACCGCGCAGGGTTCCTTGAACCCCATAAAAGCCATCGGGGAGCCCACATACACCATCTGGTGTGTTTGGAGCCCCCCTTTGCAGCACTGGATTTGTTACGGACCCCCAAACACATTTTTGATAATTCGGAGCCCCAATAACAGAATTAATGTGATATGGAGCCCATAAAACATCCCTGGATGTGTTTCCCTCCCCTTATAGCACTCGGATTCATCGGAGTCCCCCTAAACACATCCTGGATACACATTTGGCCCATAACTGCATCTGGGGTATGAGTCTGGAGCCCCCTATAACAGAATCTGGCTGTGTAGCGGAGCCCCCAAACTCCTCGGATGTTATACAAAAAAAGTTGCACTCAATCGTGCCAAAGCAAGTCAATGTAAATATAAACATAATACAATATGGCTTTTGAAATTAAAAAAAATAATGAGACCTTTGCACAAAATTTGGCCAAATAAAAGCCGCCCAACACCAACGTCAAGGGGCCAAACGTATGGGCCCTGCCTATGTGAACATACCTCTATAGGCTGATATCTGAATTCCTGGGGAAGTGGACCCCTGTCAGAAAACTTGCCTTTTCTGGGGGCAGGAACCCTAAAATTAAAATCACCAACAGGGGAGGGCGGAGTGCCGGTCAAAGCTAACAAGAAAAAAGAAAACTGACTGCACATCCAAACCGTGGGAATTAGGGGGCAAACCAAGCACTACCTCCATAAAATAACAAAAAAAAAAGGGTTTCACCTATCGTGCCAAACAAGTCAATGGAAAAAAACATGAATACAAATGGCTTTTGAATATGAAAAAAGAATGAACCTTTCACAAAATTTTGGCCAAATATGCCTGCCCATACACCAAGCAAGGGGCTCGAACGATGGGTCCCTGCCATGTAAACAACCTCATTAAGGCTGAATATCAATTCCGGGTGAATGTTGGACACCTCTGCGAAAGCTTGCCTTTTCTGGTGACAGGAACCTGCTAAATTAAAATCACCACATGGTGATGGGCGGATGCTCGGTCATAAGCTAACAAGAAGTAAAAGAAAACTGACTGGCACATCCAAACCAGTGTAATTAGGGGCAAACCGGAGCACTACCTCCAAGACAATATACAAAAAAGACAATAACAAAAAAAGGTTGCACCACGGCCCAAAGCAAGTCAAGTGAAAATAAAACATGAAAGCAAAGGCTTTAATATAGAAAAAAAATGAATGGGAAACCTTTGCACAAAATTGGCCAAATAAGGCCGCCCAACACCAACGTCAAGGTGGTCCAGAACGATGGGTCCCTGCCTATGTGAACATACCTCAAAAGGCTGTATCTGAATTCCGGGTGAATGTGGACACCTCGTCATAAAGCTTGCCTTTCTGGGTACAGGAACCCTAAATTAAAATCACCACAGGGGGGCGGAGTCTCTCAAAAACTAACATGAATAAAGAAAACGACTGGCACACCAAACCATGTGAATTAGTGCAAACCAGGAGCAGCTACCTCCAAGACAATATACAAAAAAAAGGTTTGCACCTACGTGCCAAAGCAATCAATTTGGGGAAAAATGAAACATGAAACAATGGCTTTTGAATAATAAAAAAAAGAATGAACGCTTTGCACAAAATTTTGCCAAATAATGCCTCCCTACACCAACTCAAGGGCTCGAACATGGTCCCTGCCTATTAAAAAACCCAAAAGGCGATACTGAATTCCTTAATGGACACCTTTGTCATAAAGCTTGCCTTTTCTGGGTGAGCAGGAACCGCTATAATAAAATCACCAATGGTATGGCGGAGTGCTCGGTCAGTAAGCAACATGAAGTAAAAAAAACTGACTGGCACATCCAAACCAGTGTGAATTAGTGCAACCAGGGCACTACCTCCATAGACATTACAAAAAAAGGTTTGCCTCTATCGTGCCAAAGCAAGTCAATGGAAATATGAAACATAAAGCAATAGGTTTTGAATTTAGAAAAAAAATGAATGAACCTTGCCAAAATTTCCAAAAATGCCGCCCAACACCAAACGCAGGGTTCAGAACGTATGGGTCCCTGCCATGTGAACATACCTCTATTAGGCTGATACAAAATCCCGGGGTGAATGTGGACACCTCTGCATAAAATTTGCTTTTCGGTGAGCAGGAACTGCATAATTAAAATCACCACATGGGATGGCGGGTGCTCTCAGTAACTAACATAGAAGTAAAAGAAAACGACTGGCACACCAAACCAGGGGAATTAGGTGCAAACCAGGAGCCTACCTCCAAACAAATACAAAAAAAGTTCACCTATCGGCCAAAGCAAGTAAAAGTGAAATAGAAACAGAATAGCTAGGCTTTTGAATAAGAAAAAAAGAATGAGACGCTTTGCACAAAATTTGGCCAAATAATGCCTGCCCATACCCAACGTCAAGTGTCCAGACGTAAGGTCCCTCCTATGAACATACCTCAATTAGGCTATATCTGAATTCCGGGTGATGTGGACACCTCCCTGTCAGTAAAGCTTTTTGCCTTTTCTGGGGCAGGAACCTCATAATTAAAATCACCACATGGGATGGCGGAGGCCGGCAGTAAGCAACATAGAATAAAAGAAAACGACGACTCCAAACCATGTGAATTAGTGCAAACCAGGACCTACCCCATAACAATATACAAAAAAAGTTGCACTCATCGTGCCAAAGCAAGTCAATGGAAATATGAAACATGAATAGCAATATTGCTTTTGAATATTAAAAAAAAAAATGAGACCTTTGCAAAAAAATTGGCCAAATAATGCCGCCCATACACCAACGTCAAGTGGTCTCAAACGTGGGCCCTGCCTAGTGAACAACCTCCATTACGATATCGAATTCCGGGGAAGGGACACCCTTCAGAAAGCTTGCCTTTCTGGTACAGGAACCGCTTAATTAAAAAACACCACATGGTGATGGCGGGTCCGGTCAGTAAGCTAAACATAGAATAAAAGAAAACGACGGCACATCCAAACCAGTGTGAATTAGGCAAAACCAGGAGCGCTACCTCCTAGACAATAACAAAAAAAAGGTTTTCACCTATCGTGCCAAAGCAATCAATGGAAATATAAACTAATGCAATAGGCTTTTGAATAAAGAAAAAAATGAATGAACGCTTTCACAAAATTGGCCAATAACCTGCCCATACACCAACGTCAAGGGGTCTCAGAACGATGGGTCCCGCCTATTGAACAACCTCTATTAGGCGATATCGAATTCCTGGGTGAAGTGGCACCTCTGCAGAAAGCTCTTTTTCTGGTAGCAGGAACCTGCTAAATTAAATCACCACATGGGATGGGCGGATGCTCGTCATAAGCTAACATAGAAGTAAAAGAAAACTGACGGGACATCAAACCATGTGAATTAGGTCAAACCAGGAGCAGCTACCTCCATAGACAAAAACAAAAAAAGGTTGCCCTCTATCTCCCAAAAACAATCAATTGAAATATGAAACATGAAAGCAATATGGCTTTTGAATATTAGAAAAAAAAAAAAAACCTTTCACAAAATTTGGCCAAATAATGCCGCCCATACACCAACGCAAGGGGTCTCAGAACGTAGGGCCCATATTGCCAAATTTGGCAAAGCGTCCATTCATTTTTTTCTAATATTCAAAAGCCCCTATAACACATCGCATGGTAGCGGAGCCCCCTATAACCCCGTCGGATGTCAGTCTGGAGCCCCTTATAACAGCATCTGCATGTTAACTGGAGCCCCCAAACACACCTGCATTGTAGCTGGACCCCCCTATAACAGCAGTCTGGACGTGACGGAGCCCCCTATAAACAGCATCTGGATGTGTAACTTGAACCCCATAACAGCCTCGCATTGTAGGCTGCAGCCCCCTATACACTCTGCATGTTAAGTCTGGAGCCCCCTATAACAGCAGTCGGATAGAAGTTCTTGGGTCTCATTTTTAAATAGTGATACAGCAGCTCAAAAGGTTATCCGCATCTTTGCCCTAACAATATTTCGGGCGGAAAAAATTCCCAATCCCCCCCTGTATGCTCATAATTGTTTGACAACCACAACACATAAAGTTTCCTGTTTGTTAGGCAATCCCCATGGTTTTCTGGAACAATCATGAACATGCAGCTGCTGGCCGACATTTTTTTTTTGGCACACCAAAAAACTCAATTAGGACCACATTTGATACACCCAATGATTAGAAAGAAACCAAAACCCATGTTTTAAGAACCTTAGATTTTTGGACACATTTTAATTTAGAGGTGGCACCCTCACAGGTCCATGTTGTGAAGTTTTGGGGGGAAATGAATCTAGCATAAGCTCCCTCTGGTGGTTACAAACAGACTGAACCTTAAAGGAGGCAATCAGGGCACAGACGGCTTGATATAAGGGGGTTCCCCCATCAGGTTGCCGGGATCAATTGTTCTGTCTCAACTGTTGTTCCTGTTCCCTTGGAAGCTTGCGAGCTTGCCCTTCTTCCGCTTTCAATAAGAATTTTTTGTTTTTGTGCTTACTTTTGCAATTCTCTGCATTCTGTGAGGTGCCGGTCCCCCCCCGGGGGCTTGGGCTCCTCTCATTCCACTGGAGCCACTTTATTGGCATTTGGCCTTTCCATTTTTTCAGTGGCTGGGGGCTTAGTTTTTTCACCAAGACCTGATTTAAGGGAAAGGTCGTGTGATCTCAGGTGTTTTTGCAATCAGTCATTCATTTTTAGGTTTTTTTAATTTTCGTGAGTACCTTTCATCCTTTTCTATCACAGATTGGGCCCCAACGTTGCAATACTATTTTTGCGGCGTATTTCCTTTCTAACCCCATAACATGTTTGGGGCCCATGTTTCTTGGGGATCTGCTCCGGCGATAGTTCCTCTTTCTACTTTAGGGTTGTTAACCTCACAGGCGTGAAAGGCGTCTACCAACGAGGAACACCCACGCGCCTTTAGTTTGGCAGTTAGCAGGGGACGCAATCCAAAATTCCAATCTCTCTGGTGTTGCTGTTTTTGCCTGCTCTCCTCAGCAAAAAACAAACGGCCACCAGAGGTCTATTTTAGCCCAAAGGCCCACAAAATTCCAAACAGTCCTCCCCATGCCATGCATGGCCCTATTTAAAGTAAAAATCAAGACACCCTCTTTTGTGGGCAACACCTTGAACAATAAGCACTCATGATTGGCGTTAATGCTCGAGGCTCACCTTGTATTCTTACAGGAGCCAACATCCGTTAAATGCCCCTCATAAAACGGTGGCTGCCAACCTCCTTCTCCTCCCAGAACATTAAACGCCCTGTGGTAAGTATACAATAATGGAGGTATTCAATGCAACTCGTTATCAGACCGAAACCTAGTAAGGATTTATTTTTTATTCGTCGGATCGGACAACAACCGTTTTGGAAACAAATCGCCCCCCTTTGCAGATACAAAAACACGAAGGCGCGTTTGGATCGACAAGAGGTGGCATTCATCCCAAACCCGACCCTTCGTCAGGAGAAAACATCAATACAATCTTTGTATCTGGGAAAACAGTTTATCCCAAAACCGTTGTAGCCATTACTAAAATAAAGATTGTTTTTATCATTTCAGCACTTTTTTCCAGATGTAGATTATGCTGCCGCTTCCAGAATTAGCATTAGTAGTGTACAACGCCCTTTAGTTTGCCTAATTAAGCCCGGGACCTCCCATGTCTTAATTGCCGTCTTCCAATCACTGCATTGAAATTAACCTGTTTGACACCACAAAAAAAGAACCCGGCATTAAAGTGCTTTGCCTCTCGTTAGGATTCATTCATTTACAAAAGTTATTAACTAAGGGGCCCTATAATAAGTTCTTTATGCAAGAATAAATACCCATAACCGGGAAAAGCGCCGTTTTTTGAGAGCTGGCACACGGCTGAATTTACACCAGGTAATGACGGGAAAGGAAAAGATTTCAATTATCTCGAGGTTAAATCATACAACGGTGATGAGCCCAAAAACAGGTAATGATGTTTGGGGGCACCAAGTCAATCAATTGCCAATAATTACCGAGAAAAATCAAATTTGCAAATGAAGTCGTCAGTGGGACCTTTCCAACTCCCGAAAGATACTTGAAAACTTTCAGCACGGGCAAGAAACAAAATTTGAAATTCTGGCTAATTCAAGTAGTCAAGAGGTTCTGCCTTAAAGGGAACACGCATTAATGTTTTATTATATTTTTTTCTACTTAAAAACATATTTTTGAAGTTGGAATAACGGTTTATTTTGGACACAAATTTTGGCAACTTTATTTTTCATTAAGGATTATCCAAGTTTTAAAGGAAAATTTTTTTCTTGGATGCTTTATTACCTTCGGAAATTTTTTGATTTTTTAAATATTATTTTCAAAATTTATTTATTTATTTGAAGTCGAGAAGAAAGGTTATGGCCAATTTGCCATGAATGGGGATTTTGTACAGCAATTTTTAGGCTTCCTTGATATAAAAGCGTCAAACTTGCACTTCCTTACGGCATTTCTCTTTTTTACCCATTAATTTCCCCTGCAGTGGCCCCACTGGCAATTCAGTATTACAGCACGATCCTCCACTGTTTGACCTTTGTCTCCCCTTCTGGTTCCCAGAACGGAATCCCAACTTTGGCACCCATATTTTTTTAGAAAGAATTATTTTTTTCTTTTTATTTGTTTCCCACAGCAGTGAACTCGCCCCATTTGTTTCATAAAAACCATTTTTGCCTCAAATGCATATTTAAATTTTAGACCAAAAAATGATAAGCAAACCCACAGATTGCCTTTCCTCAAATGAAGTAATAAACAAAGTAATCAATCACCATGATCAAATGGGAAAATTTTCCAAGTGACAATTATGCATTCAACCAAAAACATTGGGCAGCTTGTGGGGGAGGGGAATCTAAAGTCGGACATATGCCTTCCTCCTTTTGTCTAATGTCTACTATGAATTGCAAGCCCTCAGCGCAGGGAACTCATTGAGCTGATACTTATTGATCAGGAAGTGATCAAGATAATCATAAAAGTGCCCAAGTGGTCTCCCAGCAGGGCTCACAGAGATATCACACAGTAGGAGGAACATTTTTAATCCCTTCCCTTTGCAGCCATTTCCAAGGGTTTTTTTCCTTCCAAATTTTTCTCCTTTCTCCAATAACTATTTTTAATTTTCCACTATAAACTTATCGGGCTTCTTTTTTGCAAGATAAGTTTAAGTTTTTAATAAAAAATTTTTTTCCCATAGAACTAGTGGAAAATAAATTTACAAAAGTCATAAAATTGGCAAAATACATTTCAATCGCCTTTGATTTTTCAGTTTTGTTTTACAGCATTATTGAGGTGCCAAAACAAGCGGCAACGTGAAGGGTGATACTAAAAAATATGTAATTCCTTATTATTTTCTACTTATGTATTTATTTATTTTAGTGTGCAAAAAATTTGGTTTGCTCAAACTACAAACCCATAACTTTTTTTTTTTTTTTTCGCATTTTGCTGGCTATAGTTATTTTTTTTGGGTGAAACCTGATGCTTTTACGAACAATTTTGGTAAAATGGTTTGAAACTTTTAATTACACTATTGCAAGAACACAAGAAAACAGAAATTTCTGACATTTTAATATTTTTGCTTTACAGTGTTTACTATAATGGGAAAAATGTTATATTGTAATAGATCAACTTTTACAGATAAGCAATACTATCTTCTATCACTAACATCTACATCATTATCTTTCTATTATCTATAATCTTTCATTTTCTATCTATCTATCTATCATCATCATCATTATCATCTACTATCATCTACACTTTATCTTCATTATCATAAACCCTCAACTTTTTATCTATCATCTGCTATCTACATTTCTATCATCATCATTATCACACATCACTAATCTATCATCTATCTCATTATCTACTACATCTAATTATCTATCTATCTATTTCTATAATCTTTCATCTTCTATCTATCTATCATCACATCTATCTATCTATCATCTATTACTATCAACTACATCTACTATCTACATCACTACATCTATTATCTATCTATTATCAAATATCTTTCATCTTTCTATCTATCTATCACAAAATCTACTATCATCATTATCAACTACTCTATTATCTACTATCATCACTATTATCAACTTCTATCATCTATATTATCTATCTATTATCTAAACATCACTAATCTATCATAACTACTATCTATCTATTACTATCACATCTACACATTACTACTATCATCATTATCATCAACTATTATCTATATATCTATCACATATCTTCTATCATCTATTTCTATCTATCATCTATTATCTACTATCACTATTTTCTTCTATCTTCATCTATTATCTACTTTACTACACATTATCTATCTTCTACATCATAATCTATCTATCTATCTATCATCTATTATCTATCAACTACATCATCGCTATCTCCTATTATCTACTATCTATCATCTATTAACTATCATTATCTATCTTCATCATTTTATTTCTACATCATCATCTATTATCTACTATCTATCACATTATCCTACTATCTATCTATCATCTCTATTATCATCTATCATCATCTACTATCATCATTACACTATATATCTATCTATCTCATTACATCTATCATCTATTTATTTCTATCATCATCATTTATTATCTACTAAAAATCTTTATTTTTTTTTTTATATGGCACTAACATGTTCCGGTTCTTTCAGTTGCACACATAACATCACGCCCCGAAGTGGCTCACAATCAGATTCCCTATCAGTAGTCCTTTGGAGTTGGGAGGAAACCGGAGAACCCGAGGAAACCCACACAAACATAGGGAAACATCAAACCCTCGCAGATCATCTACTCTTTTTACATCTTTACTCATTTTAATAAGGGGAAAGAACCTATAATTCTAAATTTAAAAATGTTTTAAGATTGACCGGCATTTAAGGGGAATTCAAACCTGACAGCCTCACGTTTTTTTGGTGTGGACAAAGCCCTGAGGGGCTCCAACATTCCGCCTCAAAATAGGCTTACTACACAATAGTTAGGAATAGGTTAAATCAATATTTTTTTAATTTTTTCTGAAAAGCCCATTATACATGTGCAATAACCTTTACCACTACAATAGAACAATATAAACTGCCCCATAAAAAGAAATAAACTAAAACCGCTCCATGTACAAGAAAATAATTACTATAATACTGTCCCATTACAAGAAATAACTACTAAATACGCCCCATGTACAAGAATAAACTACTATAATATTGCCCCTAACACAATATATAACACATAACTCTCCAGGCAAGAATATAATACTATAATACTGCCCTATTACAAGAAACAACAACTAAAATACTCCCTATGACAAAATATAACAATTTTAAAAAAAAATTAACTTATTTTAAGCGCCATCATATTCCGCAGCGCTTTACAGTTAAACAGTTCAAAACACAATAAAGTCCAACGTTAACAATACAGTAATTAAAGAAAATAAGACGGCCCGCCGGGAGAGCTTACAATCTACAATGAGTGGGGAATACAAAGTACAGGTTTTTAAATACAATGGTGCATTTACAATGATGGCCAGCCATTTAAGGGAGGAGGATGGGGAGATAGGAATGGGCTACACACACACACTTACACAGAAATGACTTTGAAGGAAGTGAACCGCTCTGAACAATTTTTGAGGAGCGCCGAAACCATGCAAATTGTGGATATCCTAATTTCTTGGGGTAGAGCATTCCAGAGATTGGCCAGCGCGGGAGAATCTTTGGAGCGGAGTGGGAGGTACGGATTAGTGCGGGTTGTCGAAAGTCGTTTCAGACGCGCAGCGTTAGGCCAAGATAAAATAGGCGGAAGTAGGGGGGGCGCAGTTGGAAGCTTTTGTGGGTGAAACAATATTTGAATTGGACCATAATGAATGGGCAGCCTGTAAGGACTGGCAAGAGCGAGCCTCCGATACCGTTACCGATGGATACCCGCTGCTGCATTAAGGATGGACTGAGAGGGATTGTCGATAATGGGAGCCAAGAAAAAGAGCTTGCGTAGTCCAGGCAGGGTGGACAATGCTACAGTGAGGGTTTTTGTTGTTTCCATGGTGAAAAAGGCGGATTCTAGAAGTTCTTTAGGGTAGGCGGCAAAGCGGCAAGAATTGTATATGGGAGGGAAGGAGAATTGGTGTCAAATAACACCCGACAGCGACCTGCTGCCGGGGGCTTATTTGGGGGCCGCCCACTCAAGGGAAATGCAGATTTTAGGGAGGTTATAGACGGCGGACAAAGAAGTTCAGTTTTTGGAGGGTTGATTTCAGAAGAGAGCGAAGATGTTGGAACTGCGGCAGACATCGGTGGCGTTCGTGTACACGGGAAGGCGGGGGAGACTGTTAATTGTGTGTCATCAGCAAAAAAGATGGTACTGAAAGCCCAAATCTCTGAGGTCGTCCATTGGGCGGGGAGAGAGAAGAGAAGGGGGCCAAGGACTGAGCCTTGGGACACCACAGTAAGGAAGAGGAGAGAATGGAGCCAAGAACAAACCGAAGGAGCGGCAAAAGAAAGGAGAACCAGGAGAGAACAGGTCCTTAATACCAGTGACGGAGCCAGACAGAGGAACGTGGTCAACCGGGTCGAAAGCGCAGAAAGGTCGAGTAGAAATAGCAAGAGTGGCGCCTTACGTTTTGCTGTCAGAAGGCATTGGTCATTTTGATGAGTGCATTTCGCAATTAGGGGCGAACCGGACTGGAAGGTCAGGAGGGAGTGATGGGAGGTAACGGTGAGGCGGGAAAACAGGCCCTCCAAAAGTTTGGAAAAGGGGAGTTTTGAGCCGTCTGTATTGTTTGGCAGGAAGGGTCAGAGCGGGTTTCTTTAGAGGGAGTAATGATGGAGTGTTTTGAAGGAGGAGGGAAAATGCCAGAGGAAGGAAGATTGAAGATTGTAGTTAGGTAGTTTGGCAACAGGAAGAGGACTGAGGAGGGAGGGGATGGGGGTCGGTAGTGCGTATCGGACGAGAGGAAGAGAGGAAAGGTTTGAGATTCTTCTTCTGTGATGGGACAAAGGGAAATTGACCAGGGAAATGCAGGGAGGGAGGGAGTCACAGCACTGGTGGTTTGAAGCAGATTTCCGACGGAAGATCATTTTTTCTATAAATGGGAGGCCAGGTCGTTAGCACAAATTCTTGATAGGGCTTGTGCTTTTGGCCTGAGGAGGGAGTGAAAAGGTCAAAAAATTTCTTGGGTTGTGTTGAGGAGAACAGGTGGTGAATTAGGTTTTTTAGCGAGGTGAAGGCGCATTATAAGTTCTTAACAGAATTTAAAGGATAAGTCCTTCTGGTGGGGCGGTTTTTTCTCCATAGGTTTCAGCACTCCTAGAGCATCGCTGGAGAAGGGATTTTGCGATGTGAGCCAGGGCTGTTTTACGTGTGTTGGAAGTTCAGGGGAGCGTGCTACTTGGTCAAGGTTTCTAAAGAGTTCATTGTAGTGATGAACAGCCAATCAGGACAAGAAAAAGAGGAGATTGGGACAGCGAAGAGTGTAGGGAGTCTGAAAGTGTCTGAGGGTTAATGGCTTGTAGATTTTCTGAATGTTGGTAGGTAGATACCGGGGTGGTGGAGGATTGTGGCGGAAGAGAGAATGTTTGGCAGAGAGGGAAGCGGGGTATTTAGGTGGAAATTGAACAGGCGACAAAACCAGTCAAGGGTGTTGCCACCTTGTGTTCCAGAGGGAAAGCTGGGGGCCAGAGAAGGGTTAGTGAAGAAGCTAGATGCAGATGTGGAAGTAGGACTGTAATGGGATTTGAAGCTCCAAGGAAAGGGTTGGTAGCGAGGACAGAAGTACGGCACCAGCTGAGAAGTGGTCAAGGAACTGGTGGATGAGCCTGGGGCCATAAAACCGCACTCTGAGGGAGAGGGATGGAAGACCTGAGGTGTGGCCTCAAAAAAGGGAAGAGAGTGAGGAATTGGGGGGATGACCTGGAAATGCTTGGGGGACAGGTAGGCCAACTCCACCACCAGTCTGTTTGTGGGTCTCGGGAAAGGGAGAACGTAAGCACCATAGGAAATGGCAGCAGGGGAACCGTTCAGAATCCGAATCCAGGTTTCAGGAGGGCCAACAAAAGAGATTTGTTCAAAAGTAGTTGTGCGAAAAAGTTTTTGCATGCAGACCGGGATTCCAGGGGCACAATTTAAAGAAGGAGAAGGGAGTGCAAGTAAATTAACAAATATTAGGTTCGACATGAGGAGGGTAGGATTGAGGTGGGGATGGACCAGGGTTGGGGGGAGGTCCCCTGAAATCATAGGAGTAGGGGAAAATAAAGACAGGTAGTTGTTGGAGTTGTAATAGTTTTTTCGGATATGTTTGGGCAAGAGGGCTGAGTTTCTCAGGAAGGTGAGGATGCATGGAACTGTACATGGGAGAGGGAATAGGAGGCGATTATAAGTCGTATGGGGGGGGAGGGGCATGAATTGGATGGCAAGGAACACAGGAGGATAGAGATAAAAAACATAATTTAAAAAAACAAAGGTGGGCTACTGATTCCTGCCCTGATTAACGCCATGGAAACTGCCGTTTTCTCGATCTTGCTTTCGGAGCTTTGCTTTTGGATGCGTGCGCCCCCTACGCGTGCGCCCCTTAGATATTCCTAAATATAAGCCCCAAACAGGGCAGGAAAAGGGGATTGTGGAGCTGTTTTGGGATAATTGCCAGCTGGGGCCAGCACCCAGGGGGTTTAGATCTCAAAGCAACCTGGCAACACATACTTTACCACCTTCCACCTGATAGGACAGAGAGGCCCCAGCCCGGGAAAAAGCGAAAGGCTGCCACACTAAACAATCCCGCTAGGATAACGTAACGCGAAAAAAAAAGCATCGCAGCGGATTGTTTATATATCGCTGAGTGCGGCTTAACTTAGCGATACGTTTAAGGACCTATCGCGGTTACGATCTCCTTAACTAAGCGTACAAAAGTACCGCTAAATCCTAAGAAAAGGGCCACACCGCGATAATACACCCACGGACGCCGAAGATAAAATAGGGTCCGAACGATTCCAGGACGAGCGAGATCCAGCAGGACCAGCGGGAGCTCTCGCGAAGATCCGCACACAACAACTCGCTAACGGACGCTAAATATGCTTTTTTTACGACCCCCTTTTAGCGATGTTGTTTAGTGTGGCAACCCTTAAGTTTTTTTTTAAACACAGGGCAAAAATGAAATTAATCCAAAGCATTAAACAGCACATAAACTAATGTTGCAAGATGGTAAAGCATGCTTGGCAAAAGCAAAGTATGGATGCACACCTTTAATATATGGCAGCATACAAAAACAGATGGGGCAGAGTGGGAATTCCCTACATTCGCGTTTCTTCCACGAAACGTTCATACCATTAAATTAATGCAGCATACAACAAGATACAAGGTGGGGATTCTATCCGTTTGCTTCCACTGAATGCAGTCATACCATAAATAATAGTGCAGCATCAACACAGTACAAGGTGGGATTCATTCAGCTGTTTCTTCCACTAATCAGTTCATAACCATTAAAATAGGCAGCATACAACACAGATAGCAGAGGTGGGGTTCTATTCAGCTTTTTGCTTCCACGAATGCACAACCTTAAAAATATGCAGCATTCAACACAATACAGAGTGGGGATTCATCATTCAGCGTTTGCTTCCACGAAGCAGTTCATACCATAAATAAAAGTGCAGCAACAACACAGAAGCGAGGGGGGATTCTATTCACTGTTTTGCCCACGAATGCAGTTTCATACCATTAATAATAAGTGCAGCATACAACACAAAGCAAGGTGGGGATTCTATTCAGCTGTTTGCTTCCACTGAATGCAGTTCAACCAAATATAAAAGTGCACAACAAACAGATAAGAGGTGGGGATTCATCAGCTGTTTGCTTCCACGAATGCAGTTCATACCATTTAATATTAGTGCAGCAACAACACAGAAAGCAAGGGGGGATTCTTTTTCACTTTTTTCTTCCCTGAATCAGTTCTTTACCATTAATAATATGCAGCATACAACACAGAAGCAAGGTGGGATTCTATTCACGTTTGCTTCCACTGAATGCAGTTCATACCATTAATATTAGGCACAACAACAAGAACAGAGGTGGGGAAACATTCAGCTGTTTGCTTCCACTGAATGCAGTTCATACCATTAATAAATGCAGCATAAAAAAACAGAAGAAGGGGGGATTCATCAGCTGTTTCTTCCACGAAGCAGCAACCTTGTGAAGAGAGAAGATGAATTTAATTTCCCTCGCCAGGATAACGCCGTTTACCCGATGCTTTCTTTCGTGATGCTTTTGCTTTCTGTGATGCGTGCGCCCCTAATACGCCCCTAGACAAAAATAATAACTACTAAATACTGCCCCAGCACAATAATAACTATTATAATCTGCTCCTATTACAAAATAACCACTAAATCTGCTCCTAATACAAAATATAACTACTAAAACGTTCCTACATACAAGAATAAACACATAATACCCTCAATAAAAAATAACACACAATACTGACTCTAAATCAAAATATAACTACATAATACTCTCCCTATGTACAAGAATAAACTACTAAAACGTCCCAGTAAAATATAACACTAAATATTGCCCCTAGACAAAATATAACTATTAAAATACTGCCCAGTACAAGAGAAACTACTGAAATTTTCTGCCCCTATGTATAGACTAACTCTATAATACGCTCCTATGTACAAGAAAAAGCACTTAATACGCCTATTAAAGGAATTAACAAATATACGCCCTGTGTACGTAATAAACAACTAATTACGCCCCTATGTACATGATAAACACATAATACTGCCCCTAGTACAAGAAATAACTACATAATACGCCTTATGTACATGGATAAACTACTAAAACTGCCCCTATGTACATGGAATAACACAAATACCCCCTAGACATAAAAATTACTAAATACTGCCCCAAGTACAAGAATATAATACTATAATACTACCCATTATTACAAGAGTAAACACTAAAACGCTTGAAGGATAAAAATTAATATTTTGACATGTGGTTAAAATTCCTTTAAATGTGCCTTACTTTTTATAACAACATGCCTGTTTCTATATAAATAACAGTTTTTGCCCTGATCAGCAATCTTGTTTCTGTTCCTAAAAATACTCAAGACTGTGGTATAGAAACTCTGACAGATTTCGTCTCCATTTCACCGTTTCCCCCCCAATTGATAAAAGTGCCTCCATTTGGTTTATGGCCGGGCAGCCTCTGGAATTTATTTGCATGGATACTTGGTTGCGGATTCAGTTTAACAATGTAATGCCCTGCAGTTATAACGTCTTTACATATGTTCTGTTTAAACCAAATCTTGGCAAAACACAAGGTGGGAATTTCCCCACAAATTCCCTACACAAAAAGCCCTGAAGCCCGCAAGAAAATGAGCTATAAACCCTAAGTTGTGAAAATGCCATCCTTATTGGACTTATTTGCCATGTATGTATGCGCATTGCCAATATGAAACATAGACAAAGATGATCTTTCTGTTTGAATTCAAGGTTTATGTATTGGACCGAGACAAATAATTTAGGGATGACCAATATCAAAAAACGCTGTTCATTTAATAGGAACAATGGCATTGCTTGAGGCTGACTCAAGACAGCCTCATCAGTGTATTGTAAGGAAAGGCGCCATTACATTTCTGGTTTGTATTAATCCGTGTTATGACTGCACCTCACTTAGGGCAAGCATCTAAGTGTATCTTAGCCACATGTGAGGACATATTAGGAGCGGCATTGGGGGAAAATATTACTAAACACTTTTATCTTACTACTGGGCATTATTATAGTGTATATTTTATTTCTGAAGGTATTTCTTATTCATAGCTAGTAGAAGAAGCTTATTATAGTAATTAAATTCTTGTACATAGGCATAATTTTAAATTTTTTATCTTGTACATAAGGCATATTATAAATTTATATTCTTGTACATAAGGCAGTATTAAATAGTTATATCTTTACAAGGGGCAATTAAGTATTATATTCTTGTACTAGGGCATATTATAGAGTTACATTCTTGGCATAGGGGCGTAATAAAATTAGTTCTTTCTTGGACAAGAGGCAGTATTATAGCATTATATTTGTACATAAAGCAGTATTATGTAGTTTATTCTTGACATAGAGGCAGCATTTAAGTAGTTATATCTTGTTCATAGGACTATTAAGTAGTTATATCTCGACAAGGCAGTATTATAATAGTTATATTCTTGATATGGGGCAGTATTAAAGTATTAAATTTCTTGCATATAGGACAGTTTATACTTTTCTTGTGCATAGGGGCAGTTTTAATTTGTTCTATTTTTGGACATAGAGGCAGAAAATATTATCATAATACTCGGTAAAACCGAGTTTTTCAGCACAGTTTTTTTGCTGAAAAAAGCCTCCCTCGGCTAATCACAACAATTCTCCCAAAACGCTGGTGGGGGGGCGCGGGGCAGCGGCACAGAGGCTGAGCCGGGGGCGGGTTCAAGCCGGCCTGCTAAAGAAAGAATATTCATTCTCTGTAATAGTGCACAGTGCAGCCGCGCCGCCGGCTCCAGCACACATCCTACTTTCCTTTCTGCGCGCCTTCACTGCTGGCCCCGTCATTAAGGTAATGAATAAAACCCTTCAACCCAAGCTGGAGTGAAATTTTATTTTTTTAATACAAAACCATGTGACACTCGGGGGAAAGGGGCGGCCAGGAAAGAGATGCAGCGAGGGGGTGCAGGCAGGGAAGAGGATTTTTTTATAGGGGCCATGCATACAAGGATAGGGACAAAACCATGCATTCAAGGACAGGAAGGGGGGGACTGCATCCCGGATAGGGGTGTGGGGACAAACATCCCCTTAACTCGAGTCAATTAGTTTACCCGTTTTTCCCGGGGAAAATTAGGGGTTCCCCGGGATGCTGGCTCCCTTATACTCAGTAAATGGTATTTTTATTCTTTGGGGGAAT
>JARQOD010008794.1:0-34143 GCA_033576555.1 Oophaga sylvatica
AAGTAATAACGTTTTGGAATGCAGACGTTGATGAGTGTCATGTTCCGTTCGCAGTGCCCCAGATGTTATTAAACAGTGGAAACCCCCCATTTTGGAAACTAGACCCCCTAAGGAACTTATCTAGATCTGTGGTGAGCACTTTGAACCCCCAAGCGCTTCACACAAGTTTATAATGCCGGTGCATGAAAATAAAAAATCCCATTTTTTACCCACAAAAATTATCTTTTGTCTCCAATTTTTTATTTTCCCAAGGGTAGCAAGAGAAATTGGACCACAAAAGTTAGTGTCCAATTTGTCGTGAGTACGCTGATACCCAATATGTGGGAGAAAGCTACTGTGTGGAGAACCACTGTTTGGGCGCACGGCAGAGCTCGGAATGGAAGGAGCTCCATTTGACTTTTTCCAACCAAAATTGGCTGGAATTGAGATTGGACGCCATGTTGCATTTGGAGAGCCCCTGATGTGCCTAAACAGTTGCAACCCCCACAAATGACCCTATTTTGGAAACTAGACCCCGAAAGGAACTTATCTAGATCTGTGGTGAGAACTTTGAACCCCCAAGTGCTTCACAGAAGTTTATAACGTAGAGCCATAAAATAAAAATATATTTTTTTCCCCAAAAATGATATTTACGCCCCCAAATTTTTATTTTCCAAAGGGCAACATGTTGTGAATGTGTTAGAAATGAGTTCTGAGCAGAAGCTCCCTCTGGTGGTTGCAGACAGTGCTGAACCATTTAGTGAAGATTGGCAATCAGGAGTTACAGACTGGTCCTATATAAGGGAGGTTCCCTCCCGTCAGGGTTGCCGGTGATCGATTGTTCTTGTCTCAACTGTGGTTCCTGGTTCGCTTGGAAGCTTGCTGAGTCTTGCCTCTTCTCCTGCTCTCAGATAGGAGATTTTCTGTTTTTATTTTTGTGCTTGCTTTTTGCATTGTTTCCTGCACTTTTGTGGAGGTCAGCCAGGTCCCCTCCGGGGGCTTGTGCTCCTCTCAGTTTGTCTGAGCCACTGTTGTTTGTTCATTTGCCTTTTCCAGTTTTTTTCAGTGGCTGCGGCTTAGTTTTGTTACACTAGAGAACTGATTTAGGTGGTAAAGGTCGTTGTAAGGTTCTTTGTCTCTGTTGACATGTTCCTTGAAACTCAGTTTTCCGTCGGCCATTTTGCTTTCTGTCTTTCTGCAGCTCTTGCCCTCAGTTAATATGGAGTTTCCAGTTTTCATGTTCCCGCCCTGATTCTTCCCTCTTGCTTCTTAAGCAGCCTCAGCTGAACAATCAGTGCTCCTGAATCAAGCCTCAGTCAGTCTGTGACCTGACTCCTGGAAGCCTTGGACTTGTACTCCAGCTATTCCCTACTGAGGAACCTTGGAACACTTTTGGACTCTGGAAACCTGCTGTTTGGTGAATCCATGTTTGCAGAGGAATTACGGTACAGAGAAGAGATCCTGAACCTGCTTTGGAGATTTACTGTAGTGCTTGAAGTTACTCTGGCCTGCTGTGTCTCCTGTCGCTGTTCCTGCAAACTGTGTGAACTTTTCAGCATGCTTGTATGAAGTAATACAAGTCATTTCATTTCAACCTATGTCTCCTGTGTTTTCCTCGCACCCAAGCACAAGACGCTATAGGAACTGTACACTATACATGACAAGATTCAGGAACCAATGTTTAGTGTCTGCTGGGTCTGGGAAAGCCGTGTCTGCTGTGACTGTGGATATCAGATGTCCGTTTAATACCTTATGTGATGACAGTGGTTGTGACTTCTCACAACCATTCCAGGTGAGCGCATTCCCTTAACCCCTTAACGACCGCCGATACGCCTTTTAACGGCGGTCATTAAGGGTACTTAAACCACAGAGCCGTTAATTAACGGCGCTGTGGAAAAAGTGAATAGCGCCCCCCAGAGGCGCATTTTCTCCGGGGTCTCGGCTACCGGGGGTAGCCGAGACCCCAGAGAACATGAATCGGGTCGGTTTTTACCGACACCGATGTTGCGATCGCCGTTATTAACCCTATAACGGCGACCGCAACAAAAAAAAAAAAAAAGTTGTGCCATTTAATTTCTCTGTCCTCTGATGTCATGGACATCAGAGGACAGAGAAAAAGGGTCCCCAGGACCCCCATGTGGCCCCCAATAAGATCCATGTGGCCCCCGGGCCCTCCGGTGTCCCCCGGTGCCGCGCCGTTAAGACAATGGCGGGCGCATGCCCAGTGCGCCCGCCGCTATGTGCCGCTGTGCTGGTGGGGGGATGGGCAAATATTCTCTGGGGTCTCGGCTACCGGGGTAGCCGAGACCCCAGAGAACATGATCCGGGTCGGTATTCACCGATCCCGGTGTTGCGATCGCGGCTATGCAAGCATAGCCGCGATCGCAAAAAAAAAAAAAAAAAATGATTTCTCTCCCCTCTGATGTGATCGCACATCAGAGGGGAGAAAATGAGGGTCCCCCGGTCCCCCGATCGCCCCCCCATATACTTACCGGTGTCCTCCGTCCTCCCGCAGGCCCCAGGATCCCGACTTCTTCTCCCTGCAAAAAAAAAATGGCGGCAGATTCAAATTTTTTTTCATTCATTCTCATAAAAGTACATTTTGATCACTGTGATAAACTATCACAGTGATCAAAATAAAAAAAACAGTACATAACCCCCCCATTTATCACCCCCTTAGTTAGGGACATATAATAAAAAGTAGAAATTATATTTATTTTCATTTTTCTGTTAGGGTTAGGGTTATAATTAGGGTTAGGGTTATAATTAGGGTTAAGGTTATAATTAGGGTTAGGGTTAGCATTAGGCTGGTTTCACACATCCGGTGTGCGCCTGACGGCGCCCCCGGCATTTAGCCGCAGCGCCGCATCAGAAAATCTGATGCGCCGCATACGTTTTTTTTGCATTGACTTGCATTAGCGCCGGATGCGCGATGTCAATGCGTTGCATGCGGTTTTGTCCGGATGCGGCGCAAATGTACATTGCGGCGGCCGGACAAAACGCTGCATGTAACGTTTTTTGTTTTTGCCGGATGGTTTCTGATGTCTCCGGGCATCAGAAACCATCCGGCAAAAAACCGCATGCGGCCGCCGGCGGCGCATCAGGTTTTCTGATGCGGCGCTGCGGCAAAATGCCGGGGGCACCGACAGGCGCCCGCCGGAAGTGTGAAAGCAGCCTTAGGGTAAGGGTTATAATTAGCGTTAGGGTTAGGCTGGGTTCATACTGCGTTATGGCAGTCCGTTAGACGGACTGCGTTACACCGCGGTATAACGCGGTGTAACGCAGTCCGTTAACGCTGCCATTCACCCCCATTTGAGGGCGCATCGCGACGCATGCCGTAAAGCGGCATGCGTTTGCGACGTGCCATCATTCAGTGACGGAGCCTCGGACGCGGGCTGCAGCATTTGGGCTCCGTCACCGCTAGCGCAGATGAATCATCTGCTGATTCCTCTGCGCTAGCGGGTATAGCATAATGCGATCGCGTTATGCTATACCATTACCAGCCCGTCAACGCTATGTGTTGAACGGGCTGGTAAAACGCAAAATGAACCTAGCCTTAGGGTTAGGGTTAGAATTAGGGTTAGGGTTACAATTAGGGTTAGGGTTATAATTAAGGTTATAATTAAGGTTAGGGTTACAATTAGGGTTGGAATTAGGGTTGGGATTTAGGTTAGGATTAGGGTTGGGATTAGGGTTAGGGGTGTGTTGGGATTAGGGTTGGAGATAGAATTGAGGGATTTCCACTATTTAGGCACATCAGGGGGTCTCCAAACACGATGTGGGTTCAAAAAGTCAAATGGCGCTCCCTCCCTTCCGAGCCCTGCCGTGCGCCCAAACAGTGGTTTACCCCAACATATGGGTATCAGCGTACTCAGGACAAATTGCACACCAATTTTGGGGTTCTAATTTCTCCGATTACCCTTGGGAAAATAAAAAATAGCTGGCTAAAAAAAATCATTTTTGAGAAAAAAAATGATTTTTCATTTTCACGGCTCTGCGTTTATAAATTTCTGTGAAGCACTAGGGGTTCAATGTGCTCACCACACATCTAGATAAGCTCCTTAAGGGGTCTAGTTTCCAAAATGGGGTCACTTGTGGGGGTTTCCACTGTTTAGGCTCATCTGGGGCACTGCAAACGGAACATGACCCCCACCAACGTCTGCATTCCAAAACGTTATTACTTCCTTTCCAAGCCCTGCTGTGCGCCAAAACAGTTCCCCCCCCCACATATTTGGTATCAGCGTACTCAGGACAAATTGGACAACAACTTTGTGGTCCAATTTCCTTGTGAAAAATCAAAAATTTGGGACTAAAAAATAATTTTTGTGGAAAATTGATTTTTTTTTTTCACACCCAGGCATTATAAACTTTTGTGAAACACTTGGAGGTTCAAAGTGCTCACCACAGATCTAGATAAGTTCCTTATGGGGTCTAGTTTCCAAAATGGGGTCACTTGTGGGGGTTTTCCACTGTTTAGGCTCATCTGGGGCACTGCAAACGGAACATGACCCCCACCAACGTCTGCATTCCAAAACGTTATTACTTCCTTTCCAAGCCCTGCTGTGCGCCAAAACAGTTCCCCCCCCCACATATTTGGTATCAGCGTACTCAGGACAAATTGGACAACAACTTTTGGGGTCCAATTTCCTTGTGAAAAATCAAAAATTTGGGACTAAAAAATCATTTTTGTGGAAAATTGTTTTTTTTTTTTTTTTTTCACACCCAGGCATTATAAACTTTTGTGAAACACTTGGGGGTTCAAAGTGCTCACAGCGGATCTAGATAAGTTCCATAGGTGGTCTAGTTTCCAAAATGGTGTTACTTGTGGGGGGTTTCCACTGTTTAGGCGCATCAGGGGCTCTCCAAACACGACATGGTGTCCAATCTCAATTCCAGCCAATTTTGGTTTGAAAAAGTCAAACGGTGCTGCTTCCATTCCAAGCCCTGCCGTGCGCCCAAACAGTGGTCCCCCCCCATATATGGGGTATCAGCATACTCAGGACAAATTGTACAACAACTTTTGTTGTCCAATTTCTCCTGTTACCCTTGTGAAAATAAAAAATTGGGGACTAAACGATCAGGTTTGTGGAAAAAATATGATTTTTTATTTTCACGCCCGGGCGTTATAAACTTCTGTGAAGCACTTGGGGCTTCAAAGTGCTCACCACACATCTAGATAAGTTCCTTAGGGGTCTAGTTTCCAAAATGGGGTCACTTGTGGGGGTTTCCACTGTTTAGACACATCAGGGCCTCTACAAATGCGACATGACGTCCAGCCAATTCCGCGTTGAAAAAGTCAAACGGAGCTCCTTCCCTTGCGACCTCTGCCGTGCGCCCAAAAAGTGGTTTACCCCAACATATGGGGTATCGGCATGCTCAGGACAAATTGCACAAAAACTTTTGGGGTCTTGTTACCCTTGGGAAAATAAAAATTGGGGTGAAAAGATCATTTTGTGGAAAAAATATGATTTTTTATTTTCACGGCTCTACGTTATAAACTTGTGTGAATCACTTGGAGGTTCAAAGTGCTCACCACACATCTAGATAAGTTCCTTAGGGGGTCTAGTTTCCAAAATGGGGTCACTTGTTGGGGGTTTCCACTGTTTAGGCACATCAGGGGCTCTCTAAACGCGACATGGCATCCAGCCAATTCTGCGTTGAAAAAGTCAAACAGCGCTCCTTCCCTTGCGACCTCTGCTGTGCGCCCAAAAAGTGGTTTACCCCCACATATGGGGTATCAGCATGCTCAGGACAAATTGCACAAAAACTTTTGGGGTCTTGTTACCCTTGGGAAATTAAAAATTGGGGTGAAAAGATCATTTTTGTGGAAAAAAATTTTTTTTTTTTTTCACGGCTCTAGGTTATAAACTTGTGTGAAGCACTTGGAGGTTCAAAGTTCTCACCACACATCTAGATAAGTTCCTTAAGGGGTCTTGTATCCAAAATGGGGTCACTTGTGGGGTTTTCCACTGTTTAGGCACATCAGGGGCTATCTAAACGCGACATGGCATTCAGCCAATTCTGCGTTGAAAAAGTCAAACGGCGCTCCTTCCCTTGCGACCTCTGCCACGCGCCCAAAAAGTGGTTTACCCCCACATATGGGGTATCGAAGTATTCAGAAGAAATTGCACAACAAATTTTGTGGTTCATTTTTTCTTTTAACACTTGTGAAAATAAAAAAACTTGGTTCCGAAGTAAAGCTTTTGCAAAAAAAGTTAAATGTCAATTTTTTCCTTCCACATTGCTTCAGCTCCTGTGAAGCACTTGAAGGGTTAATAAACTTCTTGAATGTGGTTTTGAGCACCTTGAGGGGTGCAGTTTTTAGAATGGTGTCACTTTTGGGTATTTTCTATCATATAGACCCCTCAAAGTGACTTCAAATGTGATGTGGTCCCTAAAAAAAAAAATGGTGTTGTAAAAATGAGAAATCGCTGGTCAAACTTTTAACCCTTATAACTTCGTAACAAAAAAAAATTTTGGTCCCAAAATTGTGCTGATGTAAAGTAGACATGTGGGAAATGTTATTTATTAAGAAATTTGTGTGACATATCTCTCTGATTTAAGGGCATAAAAATTTAAAGTTTGAAAATTGTTAAATTTTCAAAATTTTCGCCATATTTCCGTTTTTTTCATAAATAAACACAAGTCATATCAAAGAAATTTTACCACTAACGTGAAGTACAATATGTCACGAAAAAACAATCTCAGAATCAGCGGGATTCGTTAAAGCGTTCCAGAGTTATAACCTCATAAAGTGACAGTGGTCAGAATTGTAAAAATTGGCCCGGTCATTAAGCTGCAAAATGGCTCTGTCCTTAAGGGGTTAAAATTTTAATCTGGAGTGTTACCACAGGTAAACACTGTGTTTTTTTTTTTTTTTTCCTTTCCTCTTCTCCTTCCAGCACCTCTGCCTTAAAAGATCTGGAAGATGGAGGCCCGCATAAAGGAACTTTGCGGAGTGACTGATACAATCCTTTCAGATGTACAGACTTTAAAAACCCGTTTTGCAAGCCTACAGGACCTCACTAATCATAATTTGCAAGTGTTTGGACAGACTACCCAGGAATTGCGAGCCAGGATTGAGGCTCTAGAGGAACGAGCCCAGGCTCCTGCCATAACCCCAAGTTCTGGGATCCCCAAATTACCTCCTTTTCGTTTTGGCGGTGAACGTGAGAAATTCAGGGGATTTATTAATCAATGCAATTTATTTTTCTCTGCACATGCTTCACAATTTCCCACTGAACGATCCAAAGTGCTTACTATAATCATGTTGCTTACCAATAAGGCTTTGATGTGGGCAAACCCTCTGATTGAGACTGAGGATGATTGTTTGAATCACCTTGATGCTTTTATTTCAGCCATGGGGCAGGTGTTTGATGACCCCAATCGAGGTGCAACAGCTGAAGCAGCCATGTTAACTTTGCGCCAAGGTAAGCGTTCAGTAGCCGAATATGCCCTGGATTTCAGGAGATGGGCTCTTGATACCACTTGGGACACTTCCGCTAAAAAATCTATTTTTCGGAAAGGGTTGTCTCCACTGATTAAGGATGAACTTGCTCGTGCCGACCCTCCCACTGCGTTAGGTGACTTTATTAACTATTGTATCCGTATTGATGCTCGTCTGACTGAACGCAGACAAGAGAGATGGTTCGAAAATAATCGCACTAACCTTTTACTACCTCCCTCCTCAGCTAAGGAACCTTTGAGTAGGATCACAAGGGAACCAGAACCTGAACCCATGCAGGTGGACTCTTTGCAAAGACGGGTTAGTGATGCACGCAAAGAACATCGTATAAAGGAAAATCTATGTTTCTACTGTGGTAAGTCAGGGCACTTCATTATAAACTGCCCCAGCCGTTCTCGTAAGACTTACTGCAGCAGTCATTCACTGTGAGTGTTGCGAGAGGAGCTCTGTCATGTCCGAGCCTCAGGCTCCAGAGAGATCTGCTGCAAGAGATCTTGATTTCTCGGACTTAAACTCTGTTAGTTCTGGGGACGATGACGGTATAAACGCTGCAATTTTTCAAGTTTCCTCAGCGGTGTCCCAGCTGAGTTGTAAAAGAAACAATTCTCATTGCTTCCTTTCCATCAAACTCTGGGTTGACTCAGTCTGGGTGTCTAGCTCTGCTATGATCGACACAGGAGCAAATGGAAATTTTATGGATATCTCCTTTGCTCTGAAACAGGGGATACGTTCAGTGAAGAAGGCTACTCCAGTACAGATGGAGACTGTGGATGGCTCTCTACTGACTTCTGGACCAGTGGATCAAGAAACAGAGCCTTTGAGGGTCCTTATGGTAAAGATCATCAGGAGAAAATGTCTTTTTTGCTTATCTCTTCTCCCCACTTTCCCATCATTCTAGGGCTACCATGGCTGCAGGCGCAGAATCCTACGATTAACTGGGAGACCAAGGAATTGCACTTTCCGGAGAAACAGATGAGTCAAGGAGTTTCAGCTTGCTCTGTTCCTAAAGGAACCATGTCAGTCCCTGAACTACCAGCTGTATACCAGGACTATGTGGATTTATGTGACAAGAAGAACGCTGATCAGCTTCCTCCTCACCGTCCATATGATTGTCCAATTGAATTATTGCCCGGAGCCGAGATACCTTTTGGGAAGATCTACCCCCTAGCGGGGCCCGAGCTAAAAGCTTTGAAGGATTATATAGACGAAAATTTAGCCAAGGGCTTCATACGCCCCTCTTCATCTCCCGCAGGTGCACCCATCTTCTTTGTGAAGAAGAAAGATGGATCTCTGAGACCCTGCATAGACTATAGGGAACTCAATAAGGTTACTATTAGAAACCGTTATTCATTGCCTTTAATCCCTGAGTTGTTGGAGAGAGTGCGGCATGCCAAAATTTTCTCTAAACTGGATCTCCGTGGGGCCTATAACTTGGTCCGTATTAGACCTGGGGATGAATGGAAGACGCTTTCAGGTCACGCTATGGACACTTTGAATATCTAGTTATGCCTTTTGGTCTGAGTACCGCCCCAGCCACTTTCCAACACTTCGTGAATGATATCTTCAGGGATCTCCTAGATACATTTGTGGTGATTTATCTGGATGATATTCTAATTTTTTCTAACTCCACAGAGGAACATCATGGACATGTGAGAATGGTCTTAGAACGCCTAAGACAAAACCATCTCTACATCAAACTTGAAAAATGTGAATTCCATAGGACCGAAATTCAATTTCTGGGGCATGTACTATCTACGCAAGGGATTAGTATGGATGGAAGCAAGACCCAAGCCATCAAGGATTGGCCAATTCCTAGAAATGTGAAGGAGGTGCAGCGTTTCATCGGGTTTGCCAACTTCTATAGACGTTTCATTAAGAATTTTTCTGAGGTAGTGTCACCTATCACCCAACTTACCCGGAAACAGTCTAGGTTCTCCTGGACCCCGCAAGCTCAGGAAGCATTTTCCTGTTTAAAGGATAAATTTACCACCGCACCTATCTTAGTACATCCCAACCCCGAGCTTGCCTTCATAATAGAGGTGGATGCTTCAGACTGTTGGAGCTATACTCTCTCAGAGAACAGGTGAGAAGAATGTCTTGCATCCCTGTGCCTTCTTTTCCCAGCAGTTGTCTTCGGCTGAGAGGAACTACGATGTGGGCAATAGAGAATTGTTGGCCATTATTGCCGCCTTCAAGGAATGGAGACACCTTCTTCAGGGAGCTGCACAGCAAATAGTCGTCCTGACAGACCATCGTAACCTTGAATTTATCAGGTCGGCTAAGTGAATGACTCCTCGCCAGGCTCGCTGGAATCTTTTCCTAAACCAATTTAATTTTGTCATTTCTTATAGACCAGGATCGCGCAATGGAAAGGCTGATGCACTCTCTAGGATTCATTCAGCAGAGACACGTCCACTTACTCCTCCTAAGACTATTCTTCCTGACTCTAGATTCCTGGGAGTGATTCATAATCAAGACCTACTTAAGGACATCAAGGAAGCATACCATGCGGATTCTTTGTTGGCTCAACCCCCAAGGGACGTAAGTCTTGTCTTTAAGAATGGTGTGTGGATTCAGGGACAACGTCTGTATATACCTGAAACAGTCAGATTGAGAGTATTGCAACTCATCCACGATTCCAAGATAGCCGGGCATAGGGGAATTCTAAAGACACAATAATTTCTTTCTCGTTTCTTTTGGTGGCCCACTTACAGGAAAGATGTCTTAAACTATGTCACTTCATGTGAAGTCTGTGCAAGATGCAAAACACCTCGCTCCTCACCAACTGGTCTGTTGCAACCTCTTCCCACCCCGTCCCGCCCGTGGGGATCCATTTCTATGGACTTCATTGTGGAGTTACCAACCTCTCAAGGGAAGAACACCATTCTAGTGGTGGTTGACCGTCTAACAAAGGCAGCTCATTTTATCCCTTGTGTCGGCTTACCCACTGCAAAACAGACATCAGACTTGATGATTAAGAATGTGTTTCGCTTACATGGAGTACCGGATGAGGTCATTTCGGATTGAGGGGTGCAATTCACTTCAAGGTTTTGGCAAAATTTCTGTGCAGCATTGGACATTAAAGTAAACCTTTCTTCTGCTTTTCATCCCCAGACTAATGGACAGACAGAACGAACCAATCAGACCCTGGAGCAGTATCTCCGCTGTTTTATCTGCCACCTACAGGATGATTGGGTGGATCTACTTCCACTGGCTGAGTTCTCTTATAAGAACTCTCAGAGCACCTCCACTAAGCAGTCTCCTTTTTACTCCAATCTAGGTTATCATCCTAACATTCTTCCTCGATTTCCCATAGATACGCCCTTGCCGGCAGTGCTGAAAGAATCACTTCTTTACAAAAGAATATGGATCTTCTAAAGGAAAATCTAGAATTGGCTCAGGAAAGGTACAAGAAAGCAGCAGATAAATTTCGTAAACCTGCACCAGCTTTCAAGGTAGGAGATTTGGTCTGGCTGTCAACCAGAAATCTTAAATTAAAGATTCCATCGTCTAAATTGGGACATAAGTACATTGGACCTTATAAGATCAATAAGACTATAAGTGCTGTTGCTTGTCGTCTTCAACTGCCCAGAACTATGAGAATCCACCCTGTCTTTCATGTATCCCTACTAAAGGCTGCAACACCCAATACGTTTCCTGGACGTTCTTCTCCTTGCCCTGACCCAGTGCTGGTCGATGGTCAGGAAGAATTTATGGTGGAAAGGATTCTAGATTCCAGGTTGTACAGAAATCAGTTGCAATATTTGATTAAATGGCAGGGCTACCCAGTGGAGGACAACTCATGGGAACCAGTCAATAATGTAAATGCTCCTCGCCTGCTCCGCCAGTTTCATCAGAGGTACCCTGACAAGCCTGGTCTGAGGCATCCGGAGGTTGTCCCTAAGGGGGAGTAATGTAAGGTTCTTTGTCTCTGTTGACATGTTCCTTGAAACTCAGTTTTCCGTCGGCCATTTTGCTTTCTGTCTTTCTGCAGCTCTTGCCCTCAGTTAATATGGAGTTTCCAGTTTTCATGTTCCCGCCCTGATTCTTCCCTCTTGCTTCTTAAGCAGCCTCAGCTGAACAATCATGCTCCTGAATCAAGCCTCAGTCAGTCTGTGACCTGACTCCTGGAAGCCTTGGACTTGTACTCCAGCTATTCCCTACTGAGGAACCTTGGAACACTTTTGGACTCTGGAAACCTGCTGTTTGGTGAATCCATGTTTGCAGAGGAATTACGGTACAGAGAAGAGATCCTGAACCTGCTTTGGAGATTTACTGTAGTGCTTGAAGTTACTCTGGCCTGCTGTGTCTCCTGTCGCTGTTCCTGCAAACTGTGTGAACTTTTCAGCATGCTTGTATGAAGTAATACAAGTCATTTCATTTCAACCTATGTCTCCTGTGTTTTCCTCGCACCCAAGCACAAGACGCTATAGGAACTGTACACTATACATGACAGTCGTGTGATCTCAGGTGTTTTTGCAATTAGTAGAGTTGGTATTTTTTAGGGTTTTTTGGGATTGCAGTAAGTGTCCTTCCTATCCTTTTCTGTCTAGGAAGATTGGGCTCCAACGTTTGCTCATACTATTTTCTGTCTGTGTCTGTGTTTCCTCTGTCTTTCCTCTTCCTATGTTCTTTTGGGATCTGCTCCGGGGCAGATAGCTTTCCTATTTCTATCTTTGGGTATAGTTAACCTCTCGGGCTGTGACGAGGCGTCTGGGACCAACGTAGGTACGCTCCACGGCTGCCTTTAGTTGTGGTGGTTAGTCAGGGTACTGCAATCCAGTAGATTCCAACCTCTCTGGTGTATTGCCGTTTTTGCTTGCTCTCCTCAGCTACCAAATCATAACAGTATCACCGGCCAAACTGAAAATTATATGGTACTCAACAGAAGGGAAAAATAGTAAAAGAAAAAAGGAAGTTGTCAGAATTTTTTTTTTTTTTTTTTCTCTGTTGCATTTCCCTCTTTTTCTCTGGGTGCTGAGGAGGATTTATTTTTTTTCTCTCAATGGAGTTTGCACAGTTGTCTGGCCGTGTGGATCAGCTTGCCACTGAAGTTCGGAGTATTGCTACCTATCTTGCTAGGTTGCCGGTTGTGGAACCTAGGATACCCATGCCAGATTTATTTTTGGGGGATCGAGCTAAATTTCTGAATTTCAAAAATAACTTTAAGTTGTTTTTTGCCTTAAAACCTAAGTCCTCAGGAACGCAGCACAGCAGGTTCAAATTGTCATCTCTCTCCTGCGCGGCGATCCTCAGGATTGGGCTTTTTCCCTGACACCTGGGGACCCTGTTTTGAGTAATGTTGATGCATTTTTTCTGGCTCTGGGGTTATTGTACGATGAACCTAATGTCACTGATCAAGCTGAAAAAACCTTGTTGGCATTAAATCAGGGGCTTGAGGACGCTGAGTTGTACTGTCAGAAATTCCGAAAGTGGGCAGTCCTGACCAAATAGAATAATGATGCTTTGGCAGCCCTTTTTCGGAAGGGTCTGTCAGAGAATGTAAAAGATGTTATGGTGGGTTTCCCTGCTCCCTCTGGTCTCAATGATTCTATGTCATTAGCGATTCAAATTGACAGACGTTTGCGTGAGCGTAGAGGTATGCGTGGAATAGTGTTGCCTTGTGAACCAGCTTCTGAGTCCATGCAGTGTGATAGAGTGGCTTCTGGGGCACAGCATCATGAGTTTCGAAAACGCAATGGGTTATATTTCTACTGTGGTGACGCCTCTCATGCTATTTCAGTCTGCCCTAAGCGGGGAAGACGTTTTGCACGCTCAGTTGTCTTGGGTAGTGTTCAGACTAAATTTCTGTTGACTGTTACCCTGATTTGCTCCCTGTTCACATTTTCTGCTCAGGATTTTGTTGATTCGGGAGCAGCTATTAACCTGATGGATTTTGATTTTTCTAAACGTTGTGGGTTTCCCTTGATACCCCTACGGAAGTCTATTCCCCTACTGGGGATTGATTCTACCCCTTTGGCTGAGAATAAACCCCAGTTCTCTACTCAGGTGATAATGAGGGTTGAACCTGATCATCAGGAGAGTTGCACATTTTTGGTGCTGTATAATCTGCATGACATTATTGTACTGGGTTTCCCTTGGTTACAGTCTCATAATCCTGTTTTGGATTGGAAATCTGTGTCTGTGACCAGTTGGGGCTGCCAATGTGTTAATGCCAACACTCCTGTTTTTTCTGCCTCTCCCCAGGCTCAGGATGTTCCTGACTTTTTGACTGATTTTTCTGATGTGTTTAGCGAAAGTAAATCTGCATACTTGCCCCCCCATAGGAGCTATGACTGCGCTATTGAATTAGTGCCTGGTAGTAAATTCCCTAAAGGTCGCCTTTTTAACTTGTCTGTACCTGAACATGACGCTATGCGGTCTTATATCAAGGAGTCATTGGAGAAGGGTCATATCAGACCATCCTCTTCACCCTTGGGTGCCGGTTTTTTCTTTGTGGCCAAAAAGGATGGTTCATTAAGGCCGTGTATTGATTATCGTCTCTTGAACAATATCACTGTGAAATATCAATATCCGTTACCCTTGATTTCTGACCTGTTTTCCAGGGTGAAAAGTGCTACTTGGTTTACCAAGCTTGACCTCAGGGGGGCGTATAACCTTATTCGCATTAAGCACGGGGATGAATGGAAGACGGCATTTAATACCCCAGAGGGGCATTTTGAGTACCTAGTGATGCCCTTTGGGCTCACTAATGCTCCTTCCGTCTTCCAGTCCTTCATGAATGACATTTTCAGGGATTTTGTGGATAAATTTCTGAATGTTTATTTGGATGATATCTTGATTTTTTCCAATGACTGGGACTCTCATGTGAAACATGTTCGGACTGTGTTCCAGATTTTGAGAGAGAATGCTCTGTATGTGAAGGGATCAAAGTATCTTTTTGGCGTACAGAGGATCTCATTTCTGGGATTCATTTTGTCCCCATCTGTTATTGAAATGGACCCGTCAAGGTTCAGGCCATCTGTGATTGGGTCCAACCTACTTCATTAAAGGCTCTTCAGAGATTCTTGGGTTTTGCCAATTTTTATCGTAAATTTATTGGTAATTTCTCTGTTATTGTTAAACCATTGACTGATTTGACCAAAAAGGGTTCTGATGTGGTGAATTGGCCTCCTGAGGCAGTCTCTGCGTTTCAGGAACTTAAGCAGAGATTCACTTCTGCTCCTGTTCTACGGCAGCCTGATGTTTCTCTGCCATTTCAGGTGGAGGTTGATACCTCTGAAATTGGGGCAGGTGCCGTTTTGTCCCAAAGAGATCCAGAGACCTCTAAAAGTAACCCTTGTGCCTTTTTCTCTCGAAAATTTTCTCCAACTGAACGTAATTATGACGTAGGTAATCGGGAGTTATTGGCCATGAAGTGGGCTTTTGAAGAGTGGAGACATTGGCTGGAGGGAGCCAAACATCAGGTGGTGGTCCTCACGGACCATAAGAATCTGGTTTATCTGGAATCAGCCAAGCAACTTAATCCTAGACAGGCCAGGTGGGCCTTGTTTTTCACACGTTTTAATTTTGTGGTTTCCTTTCTTCTTGGCACTAAGAATGTTAAGGCGGATGCCCTCTCGAGGAGTTTCCTTGCGGACTCTCCTGAGTTATCTGATCCTGCTGTTATTTTGAAAGAGGGTGTAGTTCTTTCCGCCATCTCGCCCAATTTGAGACTGGCTCTGGAAGGGTGTCAGGAGGATAAACCCGAGCACTGCCCTATTGGGAAATTGTTTGTCCCAGACTAGTGGAAAAAGAGTGTGATGTCTGAGATTCATTGTTCCGCGTTGGCCGGTCATCCCGGAATTTTTGGTACCAGAGACTTGGTTAGTCGGTCCTTTTGGTGGCCTACTTTGTCTCGTGACGTCAGGGAATTTGTGCAGTCCTGCGGGACTTGCTGTCGCTCCAAGCCTTGCTCTCGCTCTAGTGGTTTGTTGATGCCATTGCCTGTGCCCAAGAGACCATGGACCCATATCTCTATGGATTTCATTTACGACCTCCCTGTTTCTCAGAGAATGACCGTTATCTGGGTGATTTGTGATAGGTTTTCCAAAATGATACATCTTGTGCCATTACCTAAGTTGCCTTCTGTTAGGGTTCGAGTTCCCGCTGCTGCACAAGGGGAGTCTCGAACCCATCCCGCTGCGGTCTCCCATTCATCTCCGGCCGCAGTGGAGCCTGCTCAGCAGAAACGTCGGTCCAGGCGTCTTGCCCACTCCTCTACTGTGCTGTGACTTGCTGCTGCCTTTCCTGGATCTGCTATTATAGCCAGTGCTGGAGCAGCCGTCTTTGAGACAAAGTCCTGCGTTTTCCCATCTGAGCATGCCCAGAGTGAGATCTCTCATTGGAGATCAGGGGTCACATGTTCAGGTGCTGCAGCGGCTCCTATTGGTCCGCCAGGAAGGTCATGTAGCTACGTGTGTTTGTAACAGCTTCTCATTGGTCCTTGTTCCTGGAAGGTCCTTAGCTCTTGCTATAAAAGGGTAGCATGGCTGGGCCGCCATGCGCTAATATCAACCATTGTATGCTATGCGCCAGTGTGATCATGCGTATGTGTGGTTAGGGACCCGGCTGAAATAAGCCACTAGAATACCTACCGACTTAATCGGGGGGGAGTTTGGTATGGTAGCTGGCCAGGGTCGGTGTCCTAGATGCCCTAGATTACCGGCGTAACCGGTGAGGAGTTTTGATTGCCGTATTCAGGGTCTGGCGTTCAGGCGCCATAGATTGCGGGTGACTCCCGCGAGGACATTAGCACATGATCACGCGTTATGTACGCTTAGCACTTAACTGTGTACCTGAGAGCCTGACAGGACACAGCACTTTTCCTCAGCGGCCCTGTGACGTAACAGGGTTTGCTTTCGACGCTAGACAGCGCCCTAGCGTTTTACTTTGCGGCTCACTGAAGCTAAGTGAGTTCGCACCTATCGCCATATAGCGCTGTGGCATTTCTGTTAGCGGCTCTGGGTATTAACAGAGTTCGCTACTTTCGCATTTTACTAGCAGCAGGTTCCGCCTGCACGGTGGACCCCGGGCTGCGAACGCACCTCTCTACCTCATATATTTGGTGCGTTCCGCAGACCCTAACATAATATTAGCGCCAGGGTCTGGCTGGTAAAATGGCGGATGAACAGCGTCGACTACGGGACATCCAGCAGCTGGAGGGTAGGTTGGCGGCTCTTGAGTGCACAACCTCAGCTGTGGATGTTACCGCAGTCACTGTTCAGGCTGCTAGCGTGGCTGCAGCCAGTGTGTCCACTGCCACCTCTGCCCCCACAATATCCCACCTCCCGCTTCCAGACAAGTTTGCTGGTGACAGCAAGCAATGTCGGGGATTCGTGAGTCAGTGCTCTATACAACTCGAGCTTCTGGCTGCACGTTTTCCTATGGATCGGGCACAAGTGGGCTTTATAATTTCGCTTCCGTCAGGCAGAGCGTTGGAGTGGGCCACCCCGCTGTGGGAGCGTGACGACCGTGTGGTGCGGAGTGCTCCTCGTTTTCTGGAGGCTCTAAAAAAGGTTTTTTAGGACCTCAGGTCACCCACGATACGGCGCTACAACTGCTGGCATTGGCACAGGGTTCGTCTTTGGTCAGTCTGTTTTCCGTCCAGTTTCGGACTCTGGCCTCAGAGCTAGACTGGTCAGATAAAGTACTCATTCCAGTCTACTGGCGAGGACTGGCTGATCATGTTAAAGATGCTTTGGCTACCAGGGAGATTCCCGCCACACTGGAGAAGCTTATCGCCATATCTACCCGCATCGACCTCCGTTTTCACGAGCGGAGGTTGGAGCGGTCCCAGTGTAGGCAGAGGTTCCGGCTGGCTCCCACCTTCGCCAGACCTCTGGAATCTTCTAGCCAGGCGCCCGACTCCCATGAGGCCATGGAGGTTTCTCGAGCAGGACCTAAGTCCCGGGCCGCTCGAGTACCCGTGGTCTGTAACATCTGCCAGCAGTTAGGACACTATGCCAACAAATGTCCACAGCGGTCGGGAAAACGGTCGCGTTTAGTGACCTTGGGAGGAGGTTCACTAGACACCGCGGCATTTTCCACCAAGTTGTCCTTTAAAGGGACAATTACATTAGGTCCATCCACGCTCTCCGCTGAGCTCTGTGTGGATTCCGGAGCCGAGGGGAATTTCATGTCCTCTGCATTTGCTCTCCGCCACACTATACCTCTGGTGATGCTCGCCCAACCGGTGACTGTGCGAGTAGTGAATGGATCAACTCTGCCCTCCCAAATCACCCACCAGACGATCCCTCTCACTTTATCTATGTCCCCGTCCCATCAGGAGAGTATTTATTTTCTTGTCCTGCCCGAGGGAATAGACGAGGTGTTGCTGGGAGTACCTTGGCTCCGTTACCACTCTCCCCATATTGAGTGGTCCTCTGGGAGGATACTGGGTTGGGGTGATTCATGTAGAGGCAGGTGTATCAGGAGTGCGTTCAGGTCACCACCACAGAGATACCCGTAGATCTCACTTCTCTTCCTCAGTGTTATTGGGCATATGCAGACGTTTTCTCCAAGAAGGCGGCGGAGACTCTTCCACCTCATCGCCCCTACGACTGTCCTATTGATCTCTTGCCTGGAGCAGAACCTCCTCGGGGGAGAGTATACCCCCTCTCGCTCCCTGAGACGGAGGCCATGTCCCAGTACATTCAGGAGAATCTGGCAAGAGGGTTCATTAGGAAGTCGGTGTCACCAGCAGGGGCAGGGTTCTTCTTTGTGCAAAAGAAGAACGGAGAATTACGTCCATGCATTGACTACAGGGGTCTTAACGCCATCACCGTCAAGAATAAGTACCCGTTGCCCCTAATCTCTGAGCTCTTTGATAGGCTCCGAGGAGCAAGAGTATTTACCAAGCTTGATCTACGTGGTGCCTATAACCTAATTCGCATCCGTGAGGGGGACGAGTCGAAGACAGCTTTTAATACCAGGGATGGGCATTACGAATACCTGGTGATGCCCTTCGGGCTCTGTAATGCTCCCGCTGTTTTCCAAGACTTTGTCAATGATATCTTCCGGGATATGCTCTCCACCTCTGTGGTAGTCTGTGGTAGTCTATCTGGATGATATTCTCATCTTTTCACCAGATATAGACTCTCACCAGAGGGATGTCAACAAAGTCTTCGACCTCTTACGGGCAAACTCCCTCTATGCTAAGCTGGAGAAATGTGTGTTTGAGCAGGAGTCCTTACCTTTTCTGGGCTATATCATCTCTGCCCAGGGATTGGCTATGGATCCTGCCAAACTACAGGCTGTAATGGACTGGCAAGAACCCCATTCTCTTAAAGCGGTGCAGCGCTTTATGGGGTTCATTAATTTTTATCGCCAGTTCATTCCCCATTTCTCGACTTTGGTAGCTCCCTTGGTAGCCCTCACCAAGAAGGGAGCAAATCCCAAGTTGTGGTCTGAGGAGGTCTCCAAGGCGTTCTCTTCCATCAAGTCGCATTTTGCCAGTGCTCCCATATTACATCGCCCTGATGTTGATAAACCGTTTTTTTTTAGAGGTGGACGCCTCTTCTGTTGGTGCTGGAGCAGTCCTATATCAAAAGGATGCTCAAGGTCGGAAGCATCCCTGCTTCTTCTTTTCTAAGACCTTTACACCAGCAGAGAGGAATTATTCCATCGGGGACAGGGAGTTGCTGGCTATGAAATTGGCCTTCTCAGAGTGGAGACATCTTCTGGAGGGAGCTCGTTTTCCCTTCCAAGTCTTCACCGACCACAAGAACTTGGTACATTTGCAAACGGCTCAGCGGCTAAATTCTCGCCAGGCCAGATGGTCCCTATTCTTCTCTCGGTTCCATTTCACCCTCCATTTTCTCTCCGGTGAGAAGAATGTTCGGGCCGACGCTCTCTCTCGCTCCTTAGTGTCATCAGAGGAGGAGGATGAGGAGCCTCGGCTTATTGTCCCTGAAGAAAGCCTGAGAACTGTAGCCCCGGTTTCGCTAGAGTCTGTGCCTCCGGGCAAGACTTTTGTGCCCACTAATTTGCGACCGGAGGTACTCTCTTGGGCACACTCGTCCAGGGTGGGTGGACACTTTGGGGCAAAGAGGACAACTGAGCTATTGGCGAGGACATACTGGTGGCCACATATGGTCCGTGACATCAGGGAGTATGTTCAGGCGTGTGTCTCCTGCGCCAGGAACAAGTCCCCTCGACAACGGCCAGCTGGGTTACTTTTTCCTTTGCTGGTGGCAGACAGGCCCTGGGAGATGGTCGGGATGGACTTTGTGGTGGGCTTACCCAAGTCTCGGGGTTGCACTATCATTTGGGTGATCACCGACCACTTCTCCAAAATGGTGCACTTAGTGCCGCTACCACGGTTACCTTCCGCACGGTCCTTGGCAGCATTATTTATTATTTTGTCTATGTTCACACAGCTGCTGGTCTATTGGTGGTTTTGTCCACATTTAACCATACACATGGGGGTTTCCTTTGTGGACATTTTGTCAATTATATATTAGGCATTATTGTTGATTATAGGATGGTTCATACTACATGTTTTGCCTCATTTTGACAATTGTATAGCAGGATGTATGCGGTTGGTTTCTCACTGTTTTTAGCATGTTTTTATTGCTGTTTGCCAATAAAGTCATTTTCTATTATTATATAGGGTGGTGTGCAACATTTTTGGTGGTCATCTTTTTTCTTCCTCTAGTCTCCCCACTATTATTGACTACTGCTTGCACCCCCTGATATTGATTGTTTAAACTTCGCAGTGCGCCCATTTTTTCATATTGCAGCATTATTTATTAGACACATCTTCCATCTACACGGTATGCCAGACAAGATTGTCAGCGATCGAGGTCCCCAATTTGCGTCTCGGTTCTGGAGAGAGTTGTGTCATCTACTCTGCATTGAATTGAACCTCTCCTCTGCATATCATCCCGAGACGAATGGGTTGGTAGAGAGGGCCAACCAGACCTTGGTCACCTACTTGCGACATTTTGTCTCTGCCAGGCAGGATGACTGGGCATCTCTGCTTCCGTGGGCGGAGTTTGCGCTAAACAATGCTGTGGCTGACTCCACCGGACAGACCCCATTCCTCTTAAATTACGGCCAGCATCCGCGGGTACCGGTGCCCATGCCCGTTGCTTCCGCTGACTCCAGGGTGGCAGACTGGGCTGTGGAAGCACGGGACATATGGGACCGCACCCAGGATGCCATTCAGGCTTCCAAGGAAAGGATGAGGTCTTTTGCCGATGCTCATCGGCGTCCCGCTCCGACATTTTCTCCTGGCGACCTAGTGTGGCTCTCCTCCCGAAATATCAGGCTACGGGTGGAATCCACTAAATTGGCACCCCGCTATTTGGGTCCCTTCAAGGTTCTCGAGCAGGTGAACCCTGTGGTTTACCGTTTGGCCCTTCCGCCTCGCCTTGGTATCTCCGACACCTTCCATGTATCCCTCCTAAAACCCGTGGTCATCTCCCGGTTGCCTGAGTCATCTGCCGGGATGTCGGGTTCGTCTTCGGACGACTATGAGGTGAATGCCATTGTTGGGTGCAAGGTGGTACGAGGCAAAACATTTTATTTGGTGGATTGGAGGGGTTATGGGCCTGAGGATAGGTCCTGGGAGCCTGCCGAGCATGTTCACGCTCCGCAGCTCATCGCTGCCTTTGAACGCAGCGAGGCCCAGAGAAGGGGGGGCCCTAAGAGGGGGGGTAATGTTAGGGTTCGAGTTCCCGATGCTGCACAAGGGGAGTCTTGAACCCGTCCCGCTGCTGTCTCCCAATCATCTCCGGCCGCAGTGGAGCCTGCTCAGCAGAGACGTCGGTCCAGGCGTCTTGCCCACTCCTCTACTGTGCGTGACTTGCTGCTGCCTTTCCTGGATCTGCTATTATAGCCAGTGCTGGAGCAGCCGTCTGAGACAAAGTCCTGCGTTTTCCCATCTGAGCATGCCAGCATGTTCAGGTGCTGCAGCGGCTCCTATTGGTCCGCCAGGAAGGTCATGTAGCTACGTGTGTTTGTAACAGCTTCTCATTGCTCCTTGTTCCTGGAAGGTCCTGTAGCTGTTGCTATAAAAGGGTAGCATGGCTGGGCCGCCATGCGCTAATATCAACCATTGTATGCTATGCGCCAGTGTGATCTCGGCCTTTTGGCTGCGATCGTGTGTCGCAGTCAGAGGGTGCGAGTTTTCCTGGAGTGAGCCAGGGGCTTTGCTGGCAGCGTGCTGCTGATTTTCTACTGCGGTATCCGTACCGGCAGTCTGGACTGAGGATGTTCATTAAGAATACGATCTGTGTGGTGGTGGAAGGTGGTGAGAAAAACAACCTGGTGTACGTCGTTCGTGACCTGTTGGAGGGAAAGGCTGGAGCCCATCGTCAGGATATCTACAGCGTCAATGAATTCCGGAGTCAAGGTACATATGATGTAACCTTTGTGAATGAGGGATGCTGTTTGACCGTCTTTGAATGGCTCAGAAGTAATGAAGGTGATCCATGCCTGGAGGGAGTGCGGGTGGAGCCCCTGTTTGGGCTCATGGAAAAAGTGGTGACTGTGACTGTGTACAACCCCTATACAGAAGTAGCACTACTGGAGCAGTTCCTGGAGCGGTACTTGAATACGTGAAGGGAGGGGAGAAGCAGAAAAATGTCTTGGGCATTTTCAACTGCAAGTATGTGTTTCGGGTGAAATTGAAGAAGGACCCAGGTTGTTTGGGAGGTTTCACCCACCCACCAGCGAACTTTTCAGTGGCGGGTCATAGGGGCTTCCTGTCATACCCAGGGCAGCCACTATACTGCAGGAGGTGCTTTCAGTTCGGGCACCTGCTAAACATGTGTAGCAAGGAGTTGGTTTGCCGTAATTGCAAGCAAGAGGGTCATGTGGCGGCTAGGTGTCCGATGCCTCGTGAATGTGACAGGTGTGGCAGTTCAGAGCACCTGTATAGAGACTGCCCGTTTGGTGTGCCGAGGAGGTCAACTAGAGAGGAGGAGGAAAGAAAGAGACGTGAGGAGGAGCGGAGGCGGGAGGAAGAAAGGAAGAGAGAGGAGGAGGTTAAGAGGCGGGAGGAGGAGAAGAAGCGGAGGGAAGGCGAAGTCGCCGCGCTGCAAAGCGTTGTGAGGGCGCCACCCACTCCTGCCGAGAGACGGAGGGAGAAGCGGCAGGAGGACAAGGAGGCTGAGAGAAGGAAGGAGAAGCAACAGGAGGAAAAGGAGGACAAGGAATTTTGGAAGGCCATAAGGCGAGAGGAGCGTTCATGGCCTAAAAAAGAAGTTAAAAAGGAAGTCCCAGTTGCTGAATCATGGTCAGAATGCCTGATGGATTTCGATATATCTGTGGCAGAGGAGGAGGCTGAGGTTTTAGTTCATGAGTCTGATCCGAGAAATATTGGTGCCTTCTCCTCGGAAGAGGACTCAGGAGGGTTAAAGTGTCACAGGGAGGGTGGTGGGGAAAACAGAGACATTGAGGTGGTGGAAGAAGGAATGGCCCAGAGGAAGACTGGGCAGAAAAGGCACGGGTGGAGGAGTATATGGAGGCCAGCGGCTCGGAAGGCTGCTCGGCACAAATGGTGGAGGAGGACACTGGCGGTACTGGTTAAGTACGTTTTACTTTTCCAGTAGCCAGGTAGGGTTTTTTTGTGTACATAGCTTTGCTCTTTAAGCAATGGCTATCTGTTTTTTTTGTGTGTTTTATGTAATGTGTGTCAAGTTATATCTGTAGGTTGTTTTTGTATTTTTTTTCCTTTTTTGGCTTTTTTGGACAAGTGTTTTTTTTAAGCCTTTTGGTTTGTTTAGTATGGGTGTTAGAATTATATCTCAAAATGTGAGGGTTTTTAAAAATAAGTTGCGGCGTGCGGCCATTTTTGAGTTTTTTGCAGCGCAAAATGCGGAATTTTTTGTTTACAGGAGTGTGGGATTGTGGATGGTGTGAAGGGGAGTGAATGGCCTCATGGTGCGTCTGTGTGGTCAGGGAGTGCATGTAATAGAAATGACGGTGTTGGTTTTTTGGTGAAGGGGCGTAATGTGAGTTTGTGTGACTATATGGTGATTGAGGTTGGCAGATGCGTGTTAGCAAATTTTGAGTTTAGAAATATTCGTTTTAGTGTTATTAATGTGTATGCTCCTGTGAAAAAACAGGAGCGTAAAGTTTTATTTGAAAAAATTAAGTTTTTTATTCCAGGTAGAGTGCCTGTTGTGATTGTGGGTGATATGAATGTTGATGTGGGAAAGGTGAATGTGGATGTGTCAAGGAAAGAGTTAATGGACATGGTGAGTGATTTTGGTTTGAGGGATATGCAGAGGGAGTGTAAAGTAACTCCATTGTTAAATACATTTTTTTCTGAGAGTGGGAGGGTGGCGTCTAGACTGGACTATTGTTTTGTTTCAAAAAACCTGATTGCTGTTAGTTATGCACAGGAGAGTGTGCCGTTTTCAGATCATGTGTGTATGAAGTGTGAAGTGGATGTGCATACTGAGGAGGTAACTGGGAAAGGTATATGGAAGCTGAATGTGAGTTTACTGGATGGGGTGGAGGTGAGAGAGGAGTATGAGAGACATTATAAGGAGTGGTGTGAGAGCAGAAGTGAATTCAGTAATGTGTGTGAATGATGGATTGGGTTAAATGGAAAACCAAGGTTTTTTTTAAAAAACTTGGTTACAAGTGTGCAGCTGCTAAGAGAGAAGGTTTGCTGGGTTGAATGCAAGATTGAGTGTGTTATATAAGCTAAGAGAGGGCGGGATGGATGTGAGTGAAGATTTTTGAGAGTGAAAAAAGAAGTGAACGAGTTTTTGAGAGAGAGAGGGAGGAGTATTGTGTATAGGGCTAAAATAGAGAACTTGGAAAAGAATGAGAAGTGTTCGCGGTTTTTTTTCAAGAACGTTTTTGGAAAAAGACAGAGCATGAGTGTTTTGAATGGAGTGGATGGAAATGAAGTGAGTGGTGCAGACTTATGTGAGGAAGTGGCAAAGTTTTATGATGATTTGTATGCAGTGAAATGGAGGGATGAAGGTTTGGAGAGTGATGTGCTGAGTGTTTTGGAAAATAGATTGAATGGGACAGAAAGGGAGAGTTTGATGGGGGAGGTGACGAGTGAAGAAATATGGAAGGTGGTGTGTAGCATGGCGCTGAATAAAACGCCGGGGGATGATGGTCTCCCGGTGGAATTTTATCGTGTGATGTGGGATGTGATTGGGAAGGATTTTGTTGATGTATGTAAGTATATGTGGGCGAATGCAGAGGTGGCGAATGGTATGCGTGCAGGAGTGGTTGTGCTGTTGCCAAAAAAGGTGATTTGAAAAATCTAAAAAACTGGAGGCCGATCACGTTGCTTAATTGTGATTATAAAATCTATGCGAAGTTTCTGGCAAATAGGATGCGTGATGTGGTTGGGAGTGTGGTGGGTGAGGAGCAGTGTTGTTCGGTGCCTGGAAGGCGGTTACATGAGGGTGTGTGTATGCTGAGAGATTGTTTGTGGGACTGTTTGAACCGTAAGAAAGGGGTGTATGTGTTGAGTTTGGATTTTGAGAAGGCGTATGATAGGTTGGCGCATGGTTTTCTGTTTAGAGTGTTGGTGAAGATGGGTTTTCCGGCTGAGTTTGTTGAGAGAGTGAGAAGTTTGTATAAAAATATTTATAGTTGTGTTTTGTTGAATGGGAATGTAGGGAGGAGAGTGAATGTGTTTTCCGGTGTACGGCAGGGGTGCCCATTGTCCCCTGTTGTGTTCATTTGCGCGATTGAGCCGTTGTTGTGTATGTTGAGGAAAGATAAGGTGATTCGGGGTGTGCAAGTGCCGGGGGCGGGGGGAGGGAGTGGAAGGTGAATGGTTACATGGATGATGTGTGTGTTTTGTGTGATTCAGAGTGTTCGGTGCGTCGTGTGAGTTGTTGGTATCCGTTTTTTGTGGAGCGTCTGCGTTTAAAGTGAATTGGGAGAAGACTGAATGTAAGATTTTTGGTGGGAGGACTCTGAGCAATGATATTGGGGTGAATGTGGTGAGTGGACCGATAAAGGTGCTGGGTGTGAAATTTTCAGAGAAGTTGGATGGAGTGGAAAGTTGGGTGGATGTGAGAGCGAGTTAATGGAGTGAGAATTTGAGTTGGTTAAATTTTAGTAAGATGTGTGACATTTGACGTGTTTTTGGTTAATTGTGTGTTATTAAAGGGTTGTTTGTTTTTTTTGGCGTTCAAGTATGGAGCGTGCAAGGAGAGAGGTTGTGATGAAGAGAATGGATAAGGGGGGGCTGGGATTCCCAAATTTGAATGTATTTTTTGGCGTGAATATTATGGTGTTTGTATTGGGTGTGATTAGGATGGATGGGAAGTGTGCATGTATGTGCAGGTATTTGTTTGGAAGTTTTCTGTTCCGCTTGAAGTGGCGGGAAAGGGATCTAAGGTGCCCAGTGGCTTTTGAGGTGCCTGTGTGGTATGTGTGGGTTTACAAATTTTTGGTGAAGTATGAACTGTGTGATGTGGATGTGAGGTTGTTAGAGAAGAAGAAAGCGGTATATAGGATGATTGAGTGTAGAGAGATGGAATGTGGTATTTATATGGTGAGAGGAAGTGATGTGCAGAAGGTATGGAAGAAGGTACGTATGGATGGTATGACAAATAGACAGAGCGAGATTGTGTGGCAGTCATTGCATGAGGTGTTACCGGTGAGAGACTTCCAGAGAAACCGGGGTTTAGTGAGGAGTGAGATGTGTCCGAGGAGGGGATGTGGTGGGAGAGAAGTGTGGTGCATTTGTTTTGGAATTGTCAGTATGCTAGAAATGTGATTTCAGGTTTGGGCCCGTTGTGTAAGGAGTTGTGTGATGTGAATTTTTTGACGTTTGAGTTATTTATGTTTGGGTTGGGTATGTGTGGAGAAAAGGAGAGAGTGTTGTGGTTGATGCTTGCATGTATAAAAGAGGTGTTGTGGGATGTGAGGAACGTGTATGTGTTTAAGAGGAAGGAGATTGAGGTTAAAAATTGTTTAAAAATAGTTTTGGGAAAATTGTATTTTTGTTTTGTGTGTGATAAGAGAAAGAGGGGGGAGGAGGACGCAGAGGGAATTTGGAAAGTTAAAAAGTGGAAACATCTTGTTAATGTGTCTTAGTTTTGTGTTTTTTTGTGCTTGTAAATAAAGTTGGTTTTCCGATGATGATGGGAACAGCTGCTGCATTATGTAAGTGTACACGCTGTTTGGGAGTCGAGTTCCTTATAGTTTTGGTTATCTGACTGTGGAACTTCCCATCTGAGGGAAAAAAAAAAAAAATCATGCGTATGTGTGGTTAGGGACCCGGCTGAAATAAGCCACTAGAATACCGACTTAATCGGTGAGGAGTTTGGTATGGTAGCTGGCCAGGGTCGGTGTCCTAGATGCCCTAGATTACCGGCGTAACCGGTGAGGAGTTTTGATTGCCGTATTCAGGGTCTGGCGTTCAGACGCCATAGATTGCGGGTGACTCCCGCGAGGACATTAGCACATGATCACGCGTTATGTACGCTTAGCACTTAACTGTGTACCTGAGAGCCTGACAGGACACAGCACTTTTCCTCAGCGGCCCTGTGACGTAACAGGGTTTGCTTTTGACGCTAGACAGCGCCCTAGCGTTTTACTTTGCGGCTCACTGAAGCTAAGTGATTCGCACCTATCGCCATATAGCGCTGTGGCATTTCCGTTAGCGGCTCTGGGTATTAACAGAGTTGCTACTTTCGCCATTTTACTAGCAGCAGGTTCCGCCTGCACGGTGGACCCCGGGCTGCGAACGCACCTCTCTACCTCATATATTTGGTGCGTTCCGCAGACCCTAACACCTTCCTCCTCCAAATTGGTGCCTTTGTTCCTTCAGCACGTGGTTCGGTTACACGGCATTCCTGAGAACATTGTGTCTGACAGAGGAGTCCAGTTTGTTTCCAGATTTTGGAGGACTTTTTGTTCTAAACTTGGTGTTCAATTGTCTTTCTCCTTGGCTTTTCATCCTCAGACCAATGGACAAACTGAGAGAACAAACCAGACATTGGAGACTTATCTGAGATGCTTTGTGTCTGCTGATCAAGATGACTGGGTCTCTTTTTTGCCTTTGGCTGAGTTTGCTCTTAATAATAGAGCTAGCTCTGCCACTTTGATGTCTCCATTTTTCTGCAATTTTGGGTTTCACCCTCGATTTTCTTCGGGACAGACGGAGGCTTCTGTCTGTCCAGGTGTTGACTCTGTTGTGGAGCGTATGCAGCAGATTTGGGACCAGGTAGTGGAGAGGTTGTCCCTCTCTCAGGAGAGGGCCCAGCGGTTTGCCAACCGGCATAGGACTGATGGTCCTCGGTTTGAAGTGGGGGACTTGGTCTGGTTGTCCTCAAGAAATATCCCTATGAGAGTTGCATCTCCTAAGTTTAAACCTAGGTTCATTGGACCTTATAAGATCATGGAGATTCTTAATCCTGTTTCCTTTCGTTTACTTCTTCCAGGGACATTTAAGATCCATAAGGTGTTCCACAAGTCCTTATTGAAGAGGTTTGTCGAGCCAGTGGTTCCTATGGCTGCGCCTCCTGACCCTGTTTTGGTTGAGGGCAATCTGGAGTATGTGGTTGAGAAAATATTGGATTCTCGTTTTTCTAGAAACTCCAGTATTTGGTTAAGTGGAGAGGTTATGGTCAGGAGGACAATTCTTGGGTGTTTGCTTCGGACATCCATGCTAGGAGACTGATCCGTGCGTATCACAGAGCTCATCCTGACCGACCTGGTTGCCCAAGTGAGGGTTCGGTGACCCCTCCTCAAGGGGGGGTACTGTTGTGAATGTGTTAGAAATGAGTTCTGAGCAGAAGCTCCCTCTGGTGGTTGCAGACAGTGCTGAACCATTTAGTAAAGATTGGCAATCAGGAGTTACAGACTGGTCCTATATAAGCAAAACCACAAGGACAACAGCCTTAAAGTCTCAAAAATACATCTTTATTAATACAGCAGAATACATCTAAAGATAAAAACAAGGACAGGTATGGCACAGGGTAAAGAAATCCAAGGTGGTGGCAATAACATAGAGGTGGAAATAGTGGGCCTGACAGCGAAAAAATCTGCTCTCCAGATATAAGTATGTACAGTTAGGAGTAGCAAATAAAGCAGCTCAAGGTATACAGATGTACATATGGTGACTATGGGTGTTATGAACTATAAACAATCATAATAGGAAAGATGGAAATATACTGATAATATATTGGCAACAAGCTGAAGGCAATATGTAAATGAAAATACATTGAAGGAGTAACGCACTTATGCCCATGTTATGGGTGCAATATACGATGGCTAAAATTAAGTGCAGCACGATCAGAAAGATGCCAACAAAATAAACAGAGCCTATATATATTCCATATCATGATCTTATAGGTTTAAGCAGGTCATATCATAGCACAATGCAGATGAAATATATAGGAGACCATAGCACCATGGTAAAACACAGCGGTAAAGGATAGGTATATAGGAATCGCAGGCATGCTAACATAAAAAGCCCAGCTGCATTACCTCAAGGCAGAGCAGGAAAGCCGTCCAGCCCTCCCCAACGCGCGTTTCGGAGCCTTAATGCTCCTTCCTCAGGGGGCATGAAAAGACCTGGCAGGTGCCTCCATTTATACCACCGCCTCCAGGAAGTATGGAGGCGATGATGCATCCAGACAGACCATGCAGGCCACTCCCCTCAACGTGTCACACATCCAGCAGGATGGGACGTGAGGAGGAGAGGGGAAGTGCATGAGTGTGCCTGCACATGCGCAGAGTGCCAAAGAAGGGGTCGCCGCCATATTGGTGAAGGGCAAGGAGATGTACATGTAAACAGCACAAGCTGAATAAAAAGAGCCATAGTGCCATATCAAACCAACCTAATCCAATGTCCAAGAGCATGTGAGTGGCCATTGTGGGGCCCCACATGGACAAACTAGCTGGTTCCCTCCCATCAGGGTTGCCGGTGATCGATTGTTCTTGTCTCAACTGTGGTTCCTGGTTCGCTTGGAAGCTTGCTGAGTCTTGCCTCTTCTCCTGCTCTCAGATAGGAGATTTTCTGTTTTTATTTTTGTGCTTGCTGTTTGCATTGTTTCCTGCACTTTTGTGGAGGTCAGCCAGGTCCCCTCCGGGGGCTTGTGCTCCTCTCAGTTTGTCTGAGCCACTGTTGTTTGTTCATTTGCCTTTTCCAGTTTTTTTCAGTGGCTGCGGCTTAGTTTTGTTACACCAGAGAACTGATTTAGGTGGTAAAGGTCGTGTGATCTCAGGTGTTTATGCAATTAGTAGAGTTGGTATTTTTTAGGGTTTTTTTGGATTGCAGTAAGTGTCCTTCCTATCCTTTTCTGTCTAGGAAGATTGGGCCCCAACGTTTGCTCATACTATTTTCTGTCTGTGTCTGTATTTCCTCTTGTCTAGCCGCCATTACATGTTTGCGGGCTTCCTATGTTCTTTGGGGATCTGCTCCGGGGCAGATATCTTTCCTCTTTCTATCTTTGGGTGTAGTTCACCTCTCGGGCTGTGACGAGGCATCTGGGACCAAGTAGGTACGCTCCACGGCTGCCTTTAGTTGTGGTGGTTAGTCAGGGTACTGCAATCCAGGAGATTCCAACCTCTCTGGTGTATTGCCGTTTTTGCTTGCTCTCCTCAGCTACCAAATCATAACAGTAACAGAAGAAATTGGACCCAAAGAGTTATTATGCAATTTGTCCTGAGTACACTGATACCCCATATGTGGGGGTAAATTACTGTTTGGGCGCATGGCAGAGCTCAGAAGGGAAGGAGCACCGTTTGACTTTTTCAATGCAGAATTGGCTAGAATTGAGATCAGACACCATGTCACGTTTGGAGAGCCCCTGATGTGCCAAAACAGTGGAAACCCCCCAATTCTAACTCCAACCCTAACCCCAACATACCCCTAACCTAAGTTCCAACCCTAACCATAACCCTAACAACAAACCTAACCCAGACACACTTCTAACCCTAATCCCAACCCTAACCCTAACTTTAGCCCCCAACCCTAACCCTCTTAGTGCCCTCTTAGTGTCACAGCTGACACCCGGATGCGATCAGCTGGACTCTCCCCGTGAGCGCGGCTGATCACGTATGACGTACTATTCCGTCCATGGGAATTAAGTCCCAGGTCACATGGACGGAATAGTACGTACGTGATGGCAGAAACGGGTTAAGGCTGAAGGGAGACTTTAAGTCCATCTAGTTCAACCCATAGCCTAACGTTGATCCAGGGGAAGGCAAAAAAAACCCATGTAGCAACCACTAAGCTCCACATTGGGGAAAAAATTTCTTCCCGACTCCACATACGGCATTCAGACTAGTACCCTGGATCATCGCCCTATCAAGGAATCTAGTATAAATAACCTGTAATATTATACTTTTCAAGAAAGGCATCCAGGCCCTTCTTAAATTTTAGTAGTGAATCACTGATTACAACATCATATGGCAGAGAGTTCCCTAGTCTCACTACTCTTACAGTAAAGAATCCGCGTCTGTGATTATGATTAAACCTTCTTTCCTCCAGACGTAGAGGATGCCCCTTGTCCCCGTCACAGGTCTAAGAGTAAAAAGATTACTAGAAAGGTCCTTGTTCTGTCCCCTCATATATTTATACATTGTAATAAGATCACCCCTAAACCTTTGTTTTTCCAAACTAAATAACCCCAAGTGTAATAACCTGTCTTGGTATTGCAGACCCTCCTAGTTCTCTAATAACCTTGGTCGCTCTTCTCTGCACCCTATGTCAGCTATGTCTGTACACAGTATTCTAAGTGTGGTCACACTGGTGACTTGTATAGGGGTAAAATTATGTTCTCCTCATGGCATCTATGCCTCTTTTAATGCTTCCCATTATTTTATTTGCATTTGCAGCAGCTGCCTGACACTGGCCACTAAATGTGAGTTTGTCGTCCACCCATACACCCAGGTCTCTTTCAGTGACAGTTTTGGCCAGTGTTTTTCAATTAAGCACATAATTATACATCTTATTTCTTCTGCGCAAGTGCGTGACCTTACATTTATCCCCATTAAAATTCATTTGCCATTGATCAGCCCAAGCTTCTAGTTTACATAAATCCTCTTGTAATATTAAATTGTCCTCCTCTGTAGTGATTACCATGCAGAGTTTAGTGTCATCTGCAAATATTGAAATTCTACTCTGTATGCCCCCTACAAGGTCATTAATAAATTTGGTAAAAAGAAGCGGCTCCAATACTGACCCCTGTGGTTCCCAATACTGACCCCTGCGGTACCCCACTGCTAACCGTGACCCAGTCCTAGTGTGATCCATTAATAACCACCCTTTGTTTCCTATCCCTGAGCCAGTTCTTAACCCACTTACACATATTTTCCCCTATCCCCATTGTTCTCATTTTATGTATCAACCTTTTGTGTAGCACCGTATCAAAAGCATTTGAAAAGTCCATATACACCACGTCCACTGCATTCCCTTGGTCCAGTCTGGAACTTACCTCTTCATAAAAGCTTATCAGATTAGTCTGACAGGAACGGTCTCTCGTAAACCCATTCTCATATTGGGTCATGAGGTTATTCTTCTTTAGATACTCCAGTATAGTATCTCTTAAAAAAACCTCCAGGATTTTACCCACAGTAGATGTTAAGCTCACTGGCCTATAATTTCCAGCTTCAGTTTTTGTCCCCTTTTTGAATATTGGCACCACATTTGCTATACGCCAGTCCTGTGGTACAGACCCTGTTATTGTGGAATTTTTAAAGATTAAAAATAATGGTCTATCTATACTATGACTGTACTTAATTCCTGCAGTACTCAGGGGTGTATCCCATCCGGGCCCGGGGATTTGTCACTTTTAGTGATTTTAAGACGCCGCCGTACTTCCTGCTGGGTTAAGCAGGTGACATTTAATGGAAAATTTTTGTTATCACTGATTATGTTATCCGTCATGTGATTTTTTTGTGTAAATACTGTTGAAAAAAGTAATTAAGCATATTGGCTTTTTCCTCATCCTCATCCACCATTTCACCCAGACTATTTTTAAGGGGACCAACACTATCATTTTTTAGTTTCTTGCTATTTATGTAGTTAAAGAATATTTTGGGATTATTTTTACTCTCTCTGACAATGAGTTTCTCTGTCTCAATCTTTGCTGCTTTGATTTGCATTTTTCAGAATTTATTTAATTTTCTGTATTTATTTAATGCCTCATCACTACCTACTTGCTTTAATTTAGTAAATGCTTTCTTTTTGTCACTCCTATTTCTAGCATGTTTCTGAGTGATCAGCCTTGCTCGCTGGGGGTGCGTGGCCGATCGCGGCCAGATGTTAGCTGATTCTGACAGTGGACACCCGGCACTAGGTTCCAGGACCGATCACAGACCGCTCCCGCCACTCTAACCCCCGAAATACTGCGATAAAAAAGATGGCAGCATTCCGGAAGCAGGCACAGGGATGACGCCTTTGGATCGGAGGCGTCTCCCGAAGAAGCAGTGCGAAACGCGCGTCGGGGCAGAGGGACGTCCGTGGAGTTTACATCAGCGGTTTGCTAGGTATGTTTTTTCAACCTGCTATATGCTCATACCGAGTAAGTCTGACAGGGTTACCAGCATTTGTGGATTGGCAATATATGCGCCACATTACTATATAGCTGGCATATCTGCATGTCTTACATTGAGGTATTTTACTTGACATCACTGCTGATTGATTTATACTCCTATGGTAGTAGTCCCGTCTTGTTATTTCATTTGCTTGTTGCAAATTTTTAATTTTTGTGTATCATGTGCCTTCAGCAAACTTTTTGCTGATTCAGTATTGTATATTTTTGTACGAATAAAATGTTGTTTATATGTACCATTTAGTGGCATACATTGGTTATTTGTTTCCACTACCTGTGTTTTGCATTTTGACTGTGGTATATGGCCCTGTATGGGCTCTAATTATCAGTGGGTATTTCATGTGATTTAATAACAGTGACAGCAGGAATGGCTGATGGGGTATTCATCTGCCTCTGTCTGCGCTATAAATAAATAAATGAAAAAAATTACGTAGGTTCCTCTATATTTTCTATAACCAGCCAAGCAAAACTCACAGATGGGGGCAGCAATCCTCAGCTGTCAGCTTCAGCAAGGTTGGTTATCAGGAATAGAGGGGTCCCCACGCCGTTTTTTAAAATTATTTAAATAAATAATTTAAAAAAACGGCGTGGGGTTCCCACATATTTTTGACAACCAGCCTTGCTAAAGCTCACAGCTGTGGGCTGGTATTCTCAGGCTGGTAAGGAGCCATCGATATAGGCCCACCCAGCCTAAAAATAGCAGCCTGCAGCTGCCCAGAAAAGGTGCATCTATTAGATGCGCCAATTCTAGCGCTTTGCCCGGCTCTTCCCACTTGCCCTGTAGCGGTGGCAAGTGGGGTAATATTTGTGGGGTTGATGTCACCTTTCTATCGTCAGGTGGCAACAAGCCCACAACTTAGCAATAGAGAAGCGTCTATAAGACACCTGTTGTGAATGGGTTTGAGATGAGTTCTGAGCAGAGGCTCCCTCTGGTGGTTACAAGCGGTGCTAGTGAAGATTGTGAGGACTGGGAATCAGGTGTTACTGACTGGTCTTATATAAGGGAGTCATTTTCCCATCAGGGTTGCCGGTGATCAATTGTTCTGGTCTGAATCCTTCATTCCAGTTTCCCTTGTAGCCTGCTGTGTCATGTCTGCATCTCCTGCTAACAGATAAGATTTTTTCTTCTTTTGTGTTTGTGCTATATTTTTGCATTTTGTCCTGCACTTCTTTGGGGGCCTTCAGGGTCCCCTCCGG
>JARQOD010008795.1:0-34142 GCA_033576555.1 Oophaga sylvatica
TAATTTTTAGGAATGGTAGGGTCGGTGTCCTAATGCCTGATTCCGGGATAAAAGGAGGAGTTTTGATTGCCGTATTCGGGTCTGGCGTTCGCGCCCCTAGATTGCGGGTGACTCCCGCGAGGACTTTTGCAATGATCCGCTTTGAAAGCTTAGCCTTAACGGTATGAGAGCTGACAGGACAGTACTTTTTTCAGGGCCCCTGAGTAACAGGGGTTTGCTTTCAACGCTAGACAGCGCCCCCAGGGTTTTCTTTGCACTCGTTGTGTCTAGGAGTGCGCACACATGCCATTTTTGGCCTTTTTAGCGGCTCTGGGAGTAACAGGTTCGCATTATTGCCACAGCGTTTTGGCGTTTTTGTTGGGGACTTGCGGGATAAAAGGTTTGCTTCCGGCCAAATTTTATGCAGCAGGCTCCGCCCGCACGGTGGACCCGGGCTGCGAACCACCTCTTACTTTATATTTTTTGGGGCGTTCCCCCAGACCCTTTAAAAATTATTTTAGTCTTAAGGACATGCAACATGGTGTTAAAAAATCCAGCCTCCCCCAACCCCCCTTTAGCTGGCCATTCCTCTCCAAAAAATTTGGGGATTTCTCACCCAAAATCTCCGTTATGAAAAAAAAAAAACTGTAGTGCCTGATGGAGCAGAAAAAAAACATTGGTAACTTTTAAAGGTACATGATAAATCATAAAGAAGTGAAGGACTGTGGAGAATTGATCTTGTGAGGACATGGCCACTTTTAAGGGCTGATACACAATAGGTGGTGTTGGAAATTCCCAAATTTTGTTCTCTGAAGTCCAATGTTGAGATTGGCATCGTCCTTTTATCTATTGAGGAATTCTTTCTTGTCTGTCAAAATTTCAAAATTTAGGGGGTTTAAAATTTTCTTTTAAAACTTGATCTTGCGAAGGGGGATCATTCTTTAAGCGGGAAGGGAAAAAAATTTTTGTCCCGAAAAAATATAAATATGTCCACCGTCCCAATTTTTGTGTTGGCACTATTTTTTTTTGCCATTGGTGACCCTTTTTCTATATTTTTCAAAGGACACCATTTTTACTTTCTGTGCCCCTTGTATTTAAATTTTTTTGGCCACAGCTAAATTTCAAAGAAAAATTTGCCCTCTCACAATGACAAGCAGTAAAAATTTGAAACCTTAGGCCCCCTAACGGTTAATTTTAAAAACTGTATGTTAGTTTTTGGGGCATGCACAATGGTGTTAAAAAATCCAGCCCCCTCCAACCCCCTTTAGCTGGCCATTCCATCTCCAAAATTGGGGCATTTTCACACAATACTCCCCTTATGTAAACTAAATTTAAAGGTTGTGCCCCATGGAGAGAAAAAAACAACTTTGGGTTGTATAACGGCTCATAGATAAATTTTATAAAAGATGAACCTGTGGAGAATTTTTTTTTTGCTGAGGAATGGCCCTTTTTAAGGGTAGTTACACAATAGGTGGTGTTGAGAAATTCCCAAATGTGTTCTTGAGTCCAATTGTTCAGATTTGCCATGTCCTTTTAAACTAGAGGAAATTTTTTCATTGTTGATAAAAAAATTCAGCTTTAGGGAAGTTAATTCTCTTTTTAAAAATTGATCTTGCGGAAGGAAGGCTTTTTTTTAAGAGGTAAGGGGCAAAAATGTTATTGTCCCGAACCATAAATTTTACACCACGTCCATTTTCTGTGTTGCGCCTATTATTTTTTTGCATTGGCGATCCATTTTTCATATATTTATCAATGGAAAACCATTTATCTTTTTTCCACCAAAGGTTCCTTTTGTGCCAATGTATGTAATTATTAGGCCCGCTAAATTTCAAAGGAAGAAATTTTCCATCTCACAGATTGAAAGCACGTAAAATTTTGAACCATAGGCCCCCTACGGGATTTACCATGTATGTTGTCTTAGGACTCACACATGGGGTTAAAAAATCCAGCCCCTCCCAACCCCCCTTAGCTGGCCTTCCCTTTCCCAAAATTGGGGATTTTCACACCAATATCTCCTTATGTAAACTTTAAAAAACCTGATACAGAAAAAACCATTTTAATGGGAAAGTTTGGATGGGAAAACCCCCGTGGGGGTTTTCCTAGGATGGGCCCTTTTTAAGGGCATTTTCCCTAGGGGTTTGAGAAAATTCAAAAGGGCTCTTGAGCCAATATGCGGTGCCTCCCCGAGGACATTTTTCAGTTATAAGGTACTTAGTTTTAGGGAAGAAATTTTTTTCCCCTTTTTTTAACAAAGGGGTTCTTTTAAGGTAAGGCAAAAGTTTTTCGCCACTATTTGGCACCCACTGCCAAATTTTTGGTTTCCCCCTTTTTTTTGCCTTTGGGATCATTTTTCTTATTTTAACATACCCTTTATTTCCTTTCCAAAAGGTTATTCTGGCCATTTTTAAAGGCCCGCTTTTCAAAAGGGTTTTGGACCCGTTTCAAGCACTATTCTTTTAAATGGGCCTTTCGGAATTTAAAAAATGTATTTAGTCTTCGGACTGCACACATGGGGTTAAAAAATCCAGCCTCCCCCAACCCCCTTTAGTGGCCTTCCTCCAAAATTTGGGCATTTTTTAACCAATTTCTCCGTTTGTAAACTTAAATTAAATTTTTTAGTGCCTGATGGGCAGAAAATACAACATTTGGTAACTATACGGCTAATGATAAATCCATAAAGAAATGAAGGACTGTGGAGAATTGATCTTGTGGGACATGGCCATTTTTAAGGGCTAGTACACATAGGTGGTGTGAGAATTCCAAATGTGTCTCTCTGAAGTCCAATAGTTGCAGATTGTGCCATCGTCCTTTTCATCTATTGATGAGACATTCTTTCATTGTTGATCAAGTACTTCAGCTTTAGGGAAGTTAAATTCATCTTTCTAAAACTTGATCTTGCGGAAGGAAGGATCATTCTTTAAGAGGTAAGGACAAAATGTTATTGTCCAGAACCTACTAAATTGTACACCACGTCCAACTTTTCTGTGTTGCGCCACTATTATTTTTTGCCATTGGTCGATCCATTTTTCATATATCTTATCAATGGACACCATTTATCTTCTTTCCACCAAAAGGTTCCATTCTGTGCCACATTGTATGTAATTATTAGGCCACAGCATAAATTTCAAAGGAAGAAATTTGCCATCTCACAGATTGACAAGCACGTAAATATTCTGAACCATCAGGCCGCCTAACGGTAATTTAACAACATGTATGTTAGTCTTCAGGACATGCACACATGGTGTTAAAAAATCCAGCCTCCCCAACCCCTTCAGCTGGCCATTCCACTCCAAAATTGGGGCATTTCTCACACCAATATCTCCCGTTATGTAAGCTAATTAACATATAGTGCCTGATGGAGCAGAAAATACAACCTGGGTAACTATAACGGCTACATAGATAAATCCATAAAATGAAGGCACTGTTGAGAACTTGATCTTGCTAGGACATGGCACTTTAAGGCTAGTACACACATAGTGGTGTGAGAAATTCCAAATGGTCTCTTGAGTCAATGTTGCGATTGTGCCATCGTCCTTTCATCTATTGATGAGACATTTTTCATTGTCTGATCAAAGTACTTCACTTAGGGAAGTTAAATTCATCTTTCTAAAATTGATCTTGCGGAAGGAAGGATATTCTTTAGAGGTAGGACAAATGTTATTGTCCAGAACCTACAAATATGTCACACACGTCATTTTCTGGTTGCGCCACTATATTTTTTGCATGTCGATCCATTTCATATATTTATCAATGGACACATTTATCTTCTTTCCACAAAAGGTTCATTCTGTGCCACATTGATGTAATATTAGGCACAGCATAAATTTCAAGAAGAAATTGCCATCTACAGATGACAAGCCGTAAATATTGAACCTCAGGCGCTAACGGTAATTAACAATGTATGTTAGTCTTCAGGACATGCACACATGTGTTAAAATCCGCTCCTCCAACCCCTTCAGTGGCATTCACTCCAATTGGGCATTTTCCACAATATCTCCCTTATGTAAGCTAATTAACATATATGCCTGATGGAGCAAAAACAACATTTGGTAATATAACGGTACATAATAATCCATAAAGAAATGAAGCACTGTGGAGAACTTGATCTTGCTGAGACATGGCCACTTTTTAAGGGCTGTTACACACATAGTGGTGTTGAGAATTCCAATTTTCTTGGCCATATTATTTGCTCGTCCTTTCATCTATATGAACATTTATAAAAGATGAAGCCACCTGTTGAGAACTTGATCTTGCTGAGGACATGGCACATTTTAAGGGCTGTTACACACATAGGTGGTGTTGAGAAATTCCCAAATGAGTCTCTCTGAAGTCCAATAGTTGCGAATTGTGCCATCGTCCTTTTCATCTATTGATGAGACATTCTTTCATTGTCTGATCAAAGTACTTCAGCTTTAGGGAAGTTAAATTCATCTTTCTAAAACTTGATCTTGCGGAAGGAAGGATCATTCTTTAAGAGGTAAGGACAAAATGTTATTGTCCAGAACCTACTAAATATGTCACACCACAGTCCAACTTTTCTGTGTTGCGCCACTATTATTTTTTGCCATTGGTCGATCCATTTTTCATATATCTTATCAATGGACACCATTTATCTTCTTTCCACCAAAAGGTTCCATTCTGTGCCACATTGTATGTAATTATTAGGCCACAGCATAAATTTCAAAGGAAGAAATTTGCCATCTCACAGATTGACAAGCACGTAAATATTCTGAACCATCAGGCCGCCTAACGGTAATTTAACAACATGTATGTTAGTCTTCAGGACATGCACACATGGTGTTAAAAAATCCAGCCTCCTCCAACCCCTTCAGCTGGCCATTCCATCTCCAAAATTGGGGCATTTCTCACACCAATATCTCCCGTTATGTAAGCTAATTAACATGATAGTGCCTGATGGAGCAGAAAATACAACATTTGGGTAACTATAACGGCTACATAGATAAATCCATAAAGAAGATGAAGCCACCTGTGGAGAACTTGATCTTGCTGAGGACATGGCCACTTTTTAAGGGCTAGTTACACACATAGGTGGTGTTGAGAAATATGTCACACCACAGTCCAACTTTTACGTGTTGCGCCACTATTATTTTTTGCCATTGGTCGATCCATTTTTCATATATCTTATCAATGGACACCATTTATCTTCTTTCACCAAAAGGTTCTATTCTGTGCCACATTGTATGTAATTATTAGGCCACAGCATAAATTTCAAAGGAAGAAATTTGCCATCTCACAGATTGACAAGCACGTAAATATTCTGAACCATCAGGCCGCCTAACGGTAATTTAACAACATGTATGTTAGTGTTATGTTACGGTAGCTGAGGAGTGCAAGTAAAAAAGGAAATACACCAGAGCAGTTGGAATCTATGAGATTGCAGTACCCTGACTAACCACCGCAACTAGAGGCAGCCGTGGAGCGTTCCTACGATGGTCCTAGACGCCTCGTCACAGCCTGAGAAACTAACTACACCTAAAGATAGAAATAGGAAAGCTATCTGCCCCGGAGCAGAACCCCAAAGATAATAGAAAGCCCCCAAACATGTAATGGCGGTTAGACAAGAGGAAATACTGACACAGAAAGAAAATAGTATGAGCAAACGCTGGGGCCCAAACTATCTAAATAGAAAAGGACAGGAAGGGTACTTACTGCAATCCCAGAAAACCCTGAAAAACACCAACTCTACTAATTTCAAAATCACCTGAGATCACACGACCTCTACCACCTAAATTAGTTCTCTGGTGTAACAAAAACAGCAGCCACTGAAAAAACTGCAAAAAGCAAAAGTACAAAACACAGTGGCTGGACTAAACTGAGAGGGCAAAAGCCCCCGGAGGGGACCCAGAAGGCCCCCACAGAAGTGCAGGACAAAATGCAAAAATATAGCAAAAACACAAAATAAGAAATTGTCTTATCTGATAGCAGGAGATGCAGACACGACACAGCAGGCTACAAGGGAAACTGGAAAGAAGGATTCAGACCAGAACAATTGATCACCGGCAACCCTGATGGGAAAATGATTCCCTTAAATAAGACCAATCAGTAACACCTGATTCCCAATCCTCACTAGTACCGCTTGTAACCACCAGAGGGAGCCTCTGCTCAGAACTCATCTCAAACCCATTCACAACAGTACCCCCCCTTGAGGAGGGGTCACCGAACCCTCATTTGAGCAACCAGGTCGGTCAGGATGAGTTCTATGATACGCACGGATAAGTCTCCTAGCATGGATGTCCGAAGCAAACACCCAAGAATTATCTTCCTGACCATAACCTCTCCATTTAACCAAATACTGGAGTCTTCGTCTAGAAAAACGAGAATCCAATATTTTCTCAACCACATACTCCAGATTGCCCTCAACCAAAACAGGGTCAGGAGGCACAGCAGCAGGAACCACTGGCTCAACAAACCTCTTCAACAAGGACTTGTGGAACACGTTATGGATCTTAAATGTCCCTGGAAGAAGCAAACGAAAAGAAACAGGATTAATAATCTCCATGATCTTATAAGGTCCAATGAACCTAGGCTTAAATTTAGGAGATGCTACTCTCATAGGAATATTCTTTGAGGACAACCAGACCAAGTCCCCCACTTTAAACCGAGGACCATCAGTCCTATGCCGGTTAGCAAACCGCTGGGCCTTCTCCTGAGAGAGGGACAACCTCTCCACTACCTGGTCCCAAATCTGCTGCATACGCTCAACAACAGAGTCAACACCTGGACAGACAGAAGCCTCCGTCTGTCCTGAAGAAAATCGAGGGTGAAACCCAGAATTACAGAAAAACGGAGACATCAAAGTGGCAGAGCTAGCCCTATTATTAAGAGCAAACTCAGCCAAAGGCAAAAAAGAGACCCAGTCATCCTGATCAGCAGACACAAAGCATCTTAGATAAGTCTCCAATGTCTGGTTTGTTCTCTCAGTTTGACCATTGGTCTGAGGATGAAATGCCGAGGAGAAAGACAATTGAACACCCAGTTTAGAACAAAAAGTCCTCCAAAATCTGGAAACAAACTGGACTCCTCTGTCAGACACAATGTTCTCAGGAATGCCGTGTAAACGAACCACGTGCTGAAGGAACAACGGCACCAATTCAGAGGAGGAAGGCAACTTAGGTAATGGCACAAGATGTATCATTTTGGAAAACCTATCACAAATTACCCAGATGGTGGTCATTCTCTGAGAAACAGGAAGATCGGAAATGAAATCCATAGAGATATGGGTCCATGGTCTCTTGGGCACAGGCAATGGCATCAACAAACCACTAGAGCGAGAGCAAGGCTTGGAGCGAGAGCAAGTCCCGCAGGACTGCACAAATTCCCTGACATCGCGAGACAAGGTAGGCCACCAAAAGGACCGACTAACCAAGTCTCTGGTACCAACAATTCCGGGATGCCCAGCCAATGCGGAACAATGAATCTCAGACATCACACTCTTTTTCCTTGGTCCGGGACAAACAATTTTCCAACAGGGCAGCGCTCGGGCCTATCCTCCTGACACCCCTCCAGAGCAAGTCTCAAATTAGGCGAGATGGCGGAAAGAATACACCCTCCTTCAAAATAACAGAGGGATCAGATAGCTCAGGAGAGTCCGCAAGGAAACTCCTCGAGAGGGCATCCGCCTTAACATTCTTAGTGCCAGGAAGAAAGGAAACCACAAAATTAAAACGTGTGAAAAACAAGGCCCACCTGGCCTGTCTAGGATTGAGTCGCTTGGCAGATTCCAGATAGACCAGATTCTTATGGTCCGTAAGGACCACCACCTGATGTTTGGCTCCCTCCAGCCAATGTCTCCACTCTTCAAAAGCCCACTTCATGGCCAATAACTCCCGATTACCCACGTCATAATTACGTTCAGTAGGAGAAAATTTTCGAGAGAAAAAGGCACAAGGGTTACTTTTAGAGGTCTCTGGATCTTTTTGGGACAAAACGGCACCTGCCCCAATTTCAGAGGCATCAACCTCCACCTGAAATGGCAGAGAAACATCAGGCTGCCGTAGAACAGGAGCAGAAGTGAATCTCTGCTTAAGTTCCTGAAACGCAGAGACTGCCTCAGGAGGCCAATTCACCACATCAGAACCCTTTCTGGTCAAATCAGTTAATGGTTTAACAATAACAGAGAAATTACCAATAAATTTACGATAAAAATTGGCAAAACCCAAAAATCTCTGAAGAGCCTTTAATGAAGTAGGTTGGACCCAATCACAGATGGCCTGAACCTTGACCGGGTCCATTTCAATAACAGATGGGGACAAAATGAATCCAGAAATGAGATCTTCTGTACGCCAAAAAGACACTTTGATCCCTTCACATACAGAGCATTCTCTCTCAAAATCTGGAATACAGTTCGAACATGTTTCACATGAGAGTCCCAGTCATTAGAAAAAATCAAGATATCATCCAAATAAACAATCAGAAACTTGTCCACAAAATCCCTGAAAATGTCATTCATGAAGGACTGGAAGACGGAAGGAGCATTAGTGAGCCCAAAGGGCATCACAAGGTACTCAAAATGCCCTTCAGGGGTGTTAAATGCCGTCTTCCATTCATCCCCGTGCTTAATGCGAATAAGGTTATACGCCCCCCTGAGGTCAAGCTTGGTAAACCAAGTAGCGTTTTTCACCCTGGAAAACAGGTCAGAAATCAAGGGTAACGGGTATTGATATTTCACAGTAATATTGTTCAAGAGACGATAATCAATACACGGCCTTAATGAACCATCTTTTTTGGCCACAAAGAAAAAACCGGCACCTAAGGGTGAAGAGGATGGTCTGATATGACCCTTCTCCAATGATTCCTTGATATAAGACCGCATAGCGTCATGTTCAGGTACAGACAAGTTAAAAAGGCGACCCTTAGGGAATTTACTACCTGGCACTAATTCAATAGCGCAGTCATAGCTCCTATGGGGAGGTAAGGATGCAGATTTACTTTCGCTAAACACATCAGAAAAATCAAACAAAAAGTCAGGAACATCCTCAGCCTGGGGGGAGGCAGAAAAAACAGGAGTGTTGGTATTAACACATTGGCAGCCCCAACTGGTTACAGACACAGATTTCCAATCCAAAACAGGATTATGAGACTGTAACCAAGGGAAACCCAGCACGATAATGTCATGCAGATTATATAGAACCAAAAATTTGCAGCACTCCTGGTGATCAGGTTCAACCCTCATTATCACCTGAGTAGAAAACTGGGGTTTATTCTCAGCCAAAGGGGTAGAATCGATCCCCAGTAGGGGAATAGACTTCTGTAGGGGTATCAAGGGAAATCCACAACGTTTAGCAAAATCATAATCCATCAGGTTAATAGCTGCTCCAGAATCAACGAAAGCCTGAGCAGAAAATGAGGACAGAGAGCATATCAGAGTGACAGTTAATAAAAACTTAGTCTGAACACTACCCAAGACAACTGAGCGTGCAAAACGTCTTCCCCGCTTAGGGCAGACTGAAATAGCATGAGAGGCATCACCACAGTAGAAACATAACCCCTTGCGCTTTCGAAACTCATGACGCTGTGCCCCAGACACCACTCCATCACACTGCATGGGCTCAGCAGCTGGCTCACAAGGCAACACCACTCCACGCATACTTCTCCGCTCACGCAAACGTCTGTCAATTTGAATCGCTAATGACATAGAATCATTGAGACCAGAGGGGACAGGGAATCCCACCATAACATCCTTTACATTATCCGACAGACCCTTCCGGAAAAGGGCCGCCAAAGCGTCGTCATTCCATTTGGTCAGGACTGCCCACCTACGGAATCTCTGACAGTATAACTCAGCGTCATCAAGCCCTGATTTAATGCCAACAAGGCTTTTTCAGCTTGATCAGTGACATTAGGCTCATCGTACAATAACCCCAAAGCCTGAAAAAATGCATCAACATCACTCAAAACAGGATCCCAGGTGTAGGGAAAAAGCCCAATCCTGAGGATCGCCGCGCAGGAGAGAGATGACAATTTGAACCTGCTGCGCTGCGTTTCCTGAGGACTTAGATTTTAAGGCAAGAAACAATTTACAATTATTTTTGAAATTCTGAAACTTAGCTCGATCCCCTGAAAACAAATCTGGCATGGGGATCCTAGGTTCCACAACAGGCAACCTAGCAAGATATGCAGCAATACTCCGAACCTCAGTGGCAAGCTGATCCACACGGCCAGACAACTGTGCAAACTCCATTGGGAGAAAAGATCCTCCCCAGCACCCAGAGATACAGAGGGAAAAAAAAAAAAAAAATGCAACAAACAGAAAAATATCTCTGACAACTTTTCTTCCTTCAAAATATTTTTTCCCTTCTGTGAGTACCATACAATTTTTATGGCCGGTGATACTGTTATGTTACGGTAGCTGAGGAGTGCAGGTAAAAAAGGAAATACACCAGAGCAGTTGGAATCTATGAGATTGCAGTACCCTGACTAACCACCGCAACTAGAGGCAGCCGTGGAGCGTTCCTACGATGGTCCTAGACGCCTCGTCACAGCCTGAGAAACTAACTACACCTAAAGATAGAAATAGGAAAGCTATCTGCCCGGAGCAGAACCCCAAAGATAATAGAAAGCCCCCAAACATGTAATGGCGGTTAGACAAGAGGAAATACTGACACAGAAAGAAAATAGTATGAGCAAACGCTGGGGCCCAAACTATCTAAATAGAAAAGGACAGGAAGGGTACTTACTGCAATCCCAGAAAACCTGAAAAACACCAACTCTACTAATTTCAAATCACCTGAATCACACGACTCTACCACCTAATTAGTTCTCTGGTGTAACAAAAACAGCAGCACTGAAAAAATGCAAAAGCAAAAGTACAAAACACAGTGGCTGGACAAAACTGAGAGGGCAAAGCCCCGGAGGGACCAGAAGGCCCACAGAAGTGCAGGACAAATGCAAAATATAGCAAAAACACAAATAAGAAATTGTCTTATCTGATAGCAGGAGATGCAGACACGACAAGCAGGCTACAAGGAAACTGGAAAGAGATTCAGACCAGAACATTGATCGGCACCTGATGGAAATGATTCCCTTAAATAGACAATCAGTAACACTGATTCCAATCTCATAGTAGCTTGTACACGAGGAGCCTCTGCTCAGACTCATCTCAAACCATTACAAACAGTTAGTCTTAGGACATGCACACATGGTGTGAAAAATCCAGCCCTCCAACCCTAGGGCCATTCCATTCCAAAAATGGGGCAAATTCTCACACAATATCCCCCTTATGAAAGTAATTAACATGATAGTGCCTGATGGAGCAGAAAATACAACATTTGGGTAAGTATAACGGCTACATAGATAAATCCAAAGAAGATGAAGCACCTGTGGAGAACTTGATTTGCTGAGGACATGGCACTTTCTAAGGGTAGTTACACACATAGGTGGTGTTAGAAATCCCAAATGTGTCTCTTGAAGTCCAATAGTTGCAGATTGTGCCATCGTCCTTTTCATCTATTGATGAGACATTCTTTCATTGTCTGATCAAGTACTCATGGAACTCAGGATGTTAAAAAATCAGTTAAACCCTCTCCCTTCAGCTGGCCATTCCATCCAAAATTGGGGCATTTCTCACACCAATATCTCCCTTATGTAAGCTAATTAACATGATAGTGCCTGATGGAGCAGAAAATACAACATTTGGGTAAGTATAACGGCTACATAGATAAATCCATAAAGAAGATGAAGCCACCTGTGGAGAACTTGATCTTGCTGAGGACATGGCCACTTTCTAAGGGCTAGTTACACACATAGGTGGTTTGAGAAATTCCCAATGTGTCCCCTTGAAGTCCAATAGTTGCAGATTTGCCATCCCTTTCATCTATTGATGAGACATTCTTTCATTTCTGATCAAAGTACTTCAGTTTAGGGAAGTTAAATTCATCTTTCTAAAACTTGATCTTGCGGAAGGATCATTCTTTAAGCGGTAAGGACAAAATGTTATTGTCCAGTACCTACTAAATATGTCACACACCAGTCCAACTTTTCTGTGTTGCGCCACTATTATTTTTTGCCATTGGTCGATCCATTTTTTATATATCTTATCAATGGACACCATTTATCTTCTTTCCACCAAAAGGTTCCATTCTGTGCCACATTGTATGTAATTATTAGGCCACAGCATAAATTTCAAAGGAAGAAATTTGCTCTCACAGATTGACAAGCACGTAAATTCTGAACCATCAGGCCACCTAACGGTAATTTAACAACTATGTTGTTAGTCTTCAGGACATGCACATGGTGTTAAAAATCCAGCCTCCCCAAACCCTTCAGCTGGCCATTCCATCTCCAAAAATTGGGGCATTTCTCACACCAATATCTCCCTTTATGTAAGCTAATTAACATGATAGTGCCTGATGAGCAGAAAATACAAACTTTGGGTAATATAACGGCTGCTAGAAAAAATCATAAAGAAGTGAAGGCCCTGTGGAGAACTTGTCTTGCTGAGGACATGGCCATTTTAAGGGCTAGTTTAACACATAGGTGGTGTTGAGAAATTCTCAAATGAGTCTCTCTGAAGCCCAATAGTTGCGAATTGTGCCCGCCTTTTCATCTATTGATGAGACATTCTTTCATTTTTGTAAAGTACTTCAGTTTAGGGAAGTTTAAATTCATCTTTCTAAATTGATCTTGGGAAGGAAGGATCTTCTTTAAGAGGTAAAGGACAAAATGTTATTGTCCAGAACCTATAAATATGTCACACCACAGTCCAACTTTTCTGTGTTAGCCAATATTATTTTTTGCCCTTGGTCGAACCATTTTTCATAAATTTTTTAAATGGACACCTTTATCTTTTTCCACCCAAAAAGGTTCCATTTGTGCCACATTGTATGTAAATTTTAGGCACGCATAAATTTAAAAGGGGAAAAAATTTGCCATCTCACAGATTGACAAGCACGTAAATATTCTGAACCATCAGGCCGCCCTAACGGAAATTTAACAACATGTATGTTGTCTTCAGGACTGACCATGGTGTTAAAATATCCAGCCTCCTCCAACCCCTTCAGCTGGCCAATCCATCTCCAAAATTGGGGCATTTCTCAACCCAAAATTCCCGTTATGTAAGCTAATAACATGATAGTGCCTGATGGAGCAGAAGATAAAACTTTGGGTAAGTATAACGGTATATAGATAAATCCATAAAGAAGATAAGGCACTTGTGGAGAATTTGATCTTGCTGAGGACATGGCCCTTTTTAGGTAGTTACACACATAGGGGTTTTTGAGAAAATCCCAAATGTGTTCTCTGAAATCCAGTGTTGCGATTTTGCCATCGTCCTTTTTATTATTGATGAGACATTTTTCATTGTCTGATAAGGACTTCAGCTTTAGGGAAGTTAAAGTCATCTTTCTAAAACTTGATTTGGGAAGGAAGGATCATTCTTTAAGGGTAAGGACAAAATGTTATGTCCGAACCTACTAAATATGTCACCCACAGTCCAACTTTTTGTTTTTACGCCACTTTTTTTTTCCATTGGCGATCCATTTTTCAAATATCTTATAATGGAACCTTTTTTCTTTTTCCACCAAAAAAGGGTTCCCTTCTGTGCCACATTGTATGTAATTATTAGGCCACAGCATAAATTTCAAAGGGAAAAATTTGCCATCTCACAGATTGACAAGCACGTCAATTTTCGAAACCCTCAGGCCGCCTATGGTTTAAATTTTAAAAACATGTATGTTAGTCTTCGGCATGTCACATGGTGGTAAAAAATCCCGCCTCCTCCCAAACCCTTCAGTGGCCATTCCATCTCCAAAATTGGGGCTTTTCTCACACCAATATCCCCTTTATGTAAGCTAATTAACATGTAGTGCCTAATGGAGCAGAAAATTTAAAAATTTGGGTAAGTAAACGGCTACATAGTAAATCCATAAAGAAGATGAAGGCACCTGTGGAGAATTGTTCTTGTGGGACATGGCCACTTTTTAAGGGCAGATTACACACATAGGTGGTGTTGAGAAATTCCCAAAGTGTCTCTCTGAAGTCCAATAGTTGCAGATTGTTGCCCATGTCCTTTTCATCTATTGATGAGACATTCTTTCATTGTCTGATAAAAGAATTCAGCTTTAGGGAAGTTAAATTCATCTTTCTAAAATTGATCTTTCGGAAGGAACGATCATTCTTTAAGGGTAAGGACAAAATGTTATTGTCCAGAACTACTAATATGTCACACCCAGTCCAACTTTTCTGTGTTTGCGCCACAATTATTTTTTGCCATGGTCGATCCATTTTTCATAATCTTATCAATGGACACCATTTATTTTTTCCACCAAAAGGTTCCATTTTTGTGCCACTTGTATGTAATTATTAGGCCACAGCATAAATTTAAAGGGAAGAAATTTGGGCCTCTCACAGATTGCAAGCACGTAAATATTTGAACCATCAGGCCCCCTAACGTAATTTAACAACAGGGATGTTGTCTTCAGGACATGCCCATGGTGTTAAAAAATCAGCCCCCTCCAACCCCTTCAGTGGCCATTCCATCTCCAAAATTGGGGCATTTTCACACCAATATCTCCCGTTATGTAAGCTTTTACATGATAGTGCCTGATGGAGCAGAAAATAAAACACTTGGGTAACTTAAGGCTCATAGATAAATCCATAAAGAAGATGAAGGCCTGTGGAGAACTTGATCTTGCTGAGGACATGGCATTTGGGCTAGTTTCACACATAGGTGGTGTTGGGGAAATTCCCAAAAAGTGTCTCTTGCAGTCATTTGTTGCGATTGTGCCATGTCCCTTTTTATTATTGATGAGACATTCTTTCATTGTTGATAAAGTACTTCAGCTTTAGGGAATTAAATTCATCTTTTTTAAAACTTGATCTTGCGGAAGGAAGGATCATTCTTTAAGAGGTAAGGACAAAATGTTATTGTCCAGAACCTACAAAAATGTCACACACAGTCCAACTTTTCTGTTTTTGCGCCCCAATTATTTTTTGCCTTTTGGTCGACCATTTTTCATATATCTTATAAAGGACATTTTTTCTTCTTTCCCCAAAAGGTTCCATTTGTGCCACATTGTATGTAATTATTAGGCCACAGCATAAATTTCAAAGGAAGAAAATTTGCCATCTCACAGATTGACAAGCACGTAAATATTCTGAACCATCAGGCGCCTAACGGTAATTTAAAAACATGTATGTTAGTCTTCAGGAATGCACACAGGTGTTAAAAAAATCCGCCTCCTCCAAACCCCTTCAGCTGGCCATTCCATTCCAAAATTGGGGCTTTCTCCACCAATATCTCCCGTTATGTAAGCTAATTAACATGTAGTGCCTGTTTGGGGCAGAAAACAAAAACTTGGGTAACTATAACGGCTAATAGATAAACCATAAGAAGATGAAGGCACCTGTGGAGAACTTGTTCTTGCTGAGGACATGGCCCTTTTTAAGGGCTAGTTCACACTAGGTGGTGTTGAGAAATTCCCAAAAGTGTCTCTCTGAAGTCCAAAAGTTGCAGATTGTGCCATCGTCTTTTCATCTATTGATGAGCATTCTTTCATTGTCTGATCAAAGTACTTCAGCTTTAGGGAATTAAATTTCTCTTTCTAAAAACTTGATCTTGCGGAAGGAAGGATCATTTCTTTAAGCGGTAAGGACAAAATGTTATTGTCCAGAACTACTAAACATGTCACACCACAGTCCAACTTTTCTGTGTTGCGCCACTATTATTTTTTGCCATTGGTCGATCCATTTTCATACATCTTATCAATGGACCATTTATCTTCTTCCACCAAAAGGTTGCATTCTGTGCCACATTGTATGTAATTATTAGGCCACAGCATAAATTCAAAGTATGAAATTTGCCATCTCACAGATTGACAAGCACGTAATATTCTGAACCATCAGGCCGCCTAACGGTATTTAACAACATGTATGTTAGTCTTCAGGACATGCACACTGGTGTTAAAAAATCCAGCCTCCTCAACCCCTTCAGCTGGCCATTCCATCTCCAAAATTGGGGCATTTCTCACACATATCTCCCGTTATGTAAGCTAATTAACATGATAGTGCCTGTGGAGCAGAAAATACAACACTTGGGTAACTATAACGGCTACATAGATAAATCATAAGAAGATGAAGGCACCTTGGAGACTTGATCTTGCTGAGGACATGGCCACATTTTAAGGGCTAGTTACACACAAGGTGGTGTTGAGAAATTCAAATGAGTCTCTCTGAAGTCCAATAGTTGCGAATTGTGCCATCGTCCTTTTCATCTATTGATGAGACATTGTTTCATTGTCTGATCAAAGTTCTTCAGCTTTAGGGAAGTTAAATTCATCTTTCTAAAACTTGATTTGCGGAAGGAAGGATCATTCTTTAAGGGTAAGGAAAATGTTATTGTCCAGAACCTACTAAATATGCACACACAGTCCAACTTTTCTGTGTTGCGCCACTATATATTTTTGCCATCTGTCGATCCATTTTTCATATATTTATCAATGGACACCATTTATCTTCTTTCCACCAAAAGGTTCCATTCTGTGCCACATTGTATGTAATTATTAGGCCACAGCATAAATTTCAAAGGAAGAAATTTGCCATCTACAGATTGACAAGCACGTAAATATTCTGAACCATCAGGCCGCTAACAGTAATTTAACAACATGTATGTTAGTCTTCAGGACATGCACACATGGTGTTTAAAAAACCCTCCTCCAACCCCTTCAGCTGGCCTTCCATCTCCAAAATTGGGGCATTTCTCACACCAATATCTCCCTTTATGTAAGCTAATTAACATGATAGTGCCTAATGGAGTAGAAAATACAACATTTGGGTAAGTTTAAGGCTTATAGATAAATCCATAAAGAAGATGAAGGCACCTGTGGAGAAACTTGATCTGGCTGAGGAATTTGGGCCCCTTTTTAAGGGTAGTTACACACATAGGTGGTGTTGAAATTCCCAAATGTGTTTTCTGAAGTCCAATTGCAGATTGTGCTATGTCCTTTTATCTTTGATGAGACTTCTTTCATTGTCTGATAAAGTACTTCAGCTTTAGGGAAGTTAAATTCATCTTTTAAAACTTGATCTTGCGGAAGGAAGGTCTTCTTTAAGAGGTAAGGACAAATGTTATTGTCCAGAACCTATAAATATGTCACACCCAGTCCAAACTTTTCGTGTTGCGCCACAATTATTTTTTCCTTGGTCGATCCATTTTTATATATCTTATCAATGGCACCCTTTATTTCTTTCCACCAAAGGTTCCATTCTGTGCCACATTGTATGTAATTTTAGGCCACGCATAAATTCAAAGAAGAATTTGCCCTTCACAGATTGACAAGCACGTAAATATTTGAAAAATAGGCCGCCTAACGTTATTAACAACATGTATGTTAGTCTTCGGACTGCACACATGGTGTTAAAATCCCCGCCCCCCCAACCCTTCAGTGGCCTTCCCCTCTCCAAAATTGGGGATTTTACACCAATATCTCCCGTTTGTAAGTAATTAAATGATGGCCTGATGGAGCGAAAATACAACACTTGGGTAACTATAATTGCTAAATGATAAATCATAAAGAAGATGAAGGCACTGTGGAGAAATTGATCTTGCTGAGGAATGGCCATTTTTAGGGCTAGTACACACAGGTGGTGTTGAGAAATTCCCAAATGTGTCTCTTGAAGTCAATATGCGTTGTGCCATCGTCCTTTTCATTATGATGGACATTTTTCATTGTCTGATAAAAGTACTTCAGCTTTAGGGAAGTTAATTATCTTTCTAAAACTTTATCTTGCGGAAGGAAGGATCATTCTTTAAGAGGTAGGACAAAATGTATTGTCCAGAACCTACTAAATATGTCACACACGTCCACTTTTTGTGTTGCGCCACAATTATTTTTTGCCCTTGGTCGATCCATTTTTATATATCTTATCAATGGACACCTTTATTTCTTTCCACCAAAAGGTTCCATTCGTGCCAATTGTATGTAATTATTGGCCAAGCATAAATTTCAAGGAAGAAATTTGCCATTCACAGATTGACAAGCAGTAAATATTTGAACCATCAGGCGCCTAACAGTATTTAACAACTTGTTAGTCTTCAGGACATGCAACATGGTGTTTAAAAAATCCAGCCTTCTCCAACCCCTTAGCTGGATTCCATCTCCAAATTGGGGCATTTCTCACACCAATTCCCGTTATGTAAGTAATTAACATGATAGTGCCTAATGGAGCAGAAAATACAACACTTGGGTAACTAAAAAGGCTACATAGATAAATCCATAAAGAAGATGAAGGTACCTGTGGAGAACTTGATTTTTGTGAGGAATGGCACATTTTAAAGGGCTAGTTCACACATAGGTGGTGTTGAGAAATTCTCAAAGGGAGTCTCTCTAAAGGGTCCAATAGTTGGAATTGTGCCATCGTCCTTTTATCTATTGATGAGAATTCTTTTTCAAAGTTGAATCAAAGTACTTTCAGCTTTAGAGAGTTAAAAAAATTCATCTTTCTAAAACTTGATTTGGGGAAAGGAAGGATCTTCTTTAAGAGGTAAGGACAAAATGTTATTGTCCGGAACCTATAATATGTCACACACAGCCCAAACTTTTCTGTTTTTGCCCCATATTATTTTTTGCCATTGGTCGATCCAATTTTTCATATATCTTATCAAGGGACACATTTATTTCTTTACAAAAGGTTCATTCTGGCCCATTGTATTAATTATAGGCCACAGCATAATTTCAAAGGAAGAAATTTTGCCATTTTCACGATTGACAAGCACGTAAATTTCTTAACATAGGCCGCCTACGGTAATTTAAACAACATGTAGGTTAGTCTTCAGGACATGCACAATGGGTGTTTGTTAGGTAATGAGGAGTGCGGGGTTTAAAAAAGGAAATTTCCCACCAGGGGCATTTGGGAAACTATGAGATTGCAGTACCGGGAACCCCCGCAATAGGCACCCTTTGGAGGTTTAGTTGGCCCTGACGCCTCGTCCAGTGAGAAAAAACTACCCCTAAGATGAAATAGGAAAGCTATTGCCCGGAGCAGAACCCCAAAGATAATAGGAAAGCCCAAACATTAAGGCGGTTAGACAAGAGGAAATATGACCAGAAAGAAATGTATGAGCAAACGGTGGGGCCCAAATATCAAAAAAGAAAAGGCGGAAGGGTACTTATGCATTCAGAAAACCTGAAAAAACCCAAATCAATTATTTCAAAATCACTGAGATCACCGACCCTTCCCCTAAATTAGTTCTTGGGTGTAACAAAAACCAGCAGCCACTGAAAAAAACTGGAAAAAGCAAAGTACAAAACACAGTGGCTGGGGCTAAAATGGAGGGCAAAAGCCCCCGGAGGGGGGCCAGAAAGGCCCCCCAGAAGTGGGACCCAAAAGCCAAAAATATAGCAAAAACACAAAATAGAAATTGTTTATCTGATAGCAGGAGATGCAGAAGAAAAGCCCGGTACAAGGGAAACTGGAAAAAAAGGATTCAGCCAGAACAATTTGATCACCGGCAACCCTGATTTGGGGGAAAAGGGCTCCCTTATACAAGACCAACAGTAAAAAACCTGATTCCAGTCCTCACAATCCTCCTGTACCGCCCGTAACCAACCCGAGGGAGCCTCCGCTCAGAACTCATCTCAAAACAAATTTACAAACATGGTGTTAAAAATCCAGCCTTCCCAACCCTTAGCTGGCCATTCATCTCAAAATTGGGGCATTTCTCAACCAAAATCTCCCCTTATGTAAAGGAAAAAAACATGATTGTGCTGAGGAGCAGAAAATAAAATTTGGGTAGTTAACGGCTATATAGTAAATCCATAAAGAAGATGAAGGCACTGTGGAGAAATTTGATCTTGCTGGGACATGGCCACTTTTAAGGGCTAGTTACAACATAGGTGGTGTTGAGAAATTTCCAAATGTGTCTCTCTGAAGTCCAAAAAGTTGAGATTTTGCCATCGTCTTTTTCTATTGATGGACATTTTTCTTTTTTGATCAAGTACTTCAGCTTTAGGGAAGTAAATTCTTTCTAAAACTTGATCTTGCGGAAGGGGATCAATTTTTAGGGTAAGGACAAAATGTTTTGTCCAGAACCCACTAAATAAGTCACCCACCGTCCAATTTTTTTGTGTTGCCCTATTATTTTTTCCATTGGTCGTCCATTTTTATATATTTATTAATGGACCCATTTATCTTCTTTCCACCAAAGGTTCCTTCTGTGCCCTTGTTGTAGTTATTGGCCACAGCTAAATTTCAAAGGAAGAAAAATTTTCCATCTACAGATTGACAAGCACTAAATTTTGAAACCATCAGGCCGCCTAACGGTAATTTTAACAACATGTTGTTAGTTTTCAGGACATGCACACAGGTGGGTTTAAAAATTCAGCCTCCTCCAACCCTTCAGTGGCATTCCCTCTCCAAAATTGGGGCTTTTCTCACACAATTCTTTTATGTAAGCTAATTAACATGATATGCCTATGGAGCAGAAAATAAACATTGGGTAAATTAAACGGCCCAATAGATAAATATAAAGAAGAGAGGCCCTGTGGGAAACTTGATTTGCTGGACATGGCCATTTTTAAGGGTAGTTACACACTAGGTGGTGTTGAGAAATTCCCAAATGTGTCTCTCTGAAGTCCAATAGTTTCAGATTTGTGCCATGTCCTTTTCATCTATTGATGAGGACATTCTTTCATTGTCTGATCAAAGTACTTCAGCTTTAGGGAAGTTAAATTGATCTTTCTAAACTTGATCTTGGGAAGGAAGGATCATTGTTTAAGCGGTAAGGACAAAATGTTATTGTCAGAATTTAAATATGTCACACCAAGTCCAACTTTTTCTGTGTTGCGCCACTATCATTTTTTGCCATTGGTCGATCCATTTTTCATATATCTTATCAATGGACACCATTTATCTTCTTTCCACAAAAGGTTCCATTCTGTGCCACATTGTATGTATTATTAGGCCACAGCATAAATTTCAAAGGAAGAAATTTGCCATCTCACAGATTGACAAGCACGTAAATTTCTGAAACCATCAGGCCGCCCTAACGGTAATTTAACAACATGTATGTTAGTCTTTAGGACATGCCCACATGGTGTTAAAAAATCCAGCCTCCTCCAACCCCTTCAGCTGGCCATTCCATCTCCAAATTGGGGCATTTCTCACACCAATATCTCGTTATGTAAGCTAATTAACATGATAGTGCTGATGGGCAGAAATACAACACTGGGTAAGTATAACGGCTACATAGATAAATCCATAAAGAAGATGAAGCACCTGTGGAGAACTTGATCTTGCTGAAGACATGGCCACTCTTGAAGGCTAGTTTCACATAGGTGGTTTTTGTGATAGGCTGGAAATTAGTTCTGGCAGAAGCTCCTCTGGTGGTTACAAACGGTATGGACTGTCCAGTGAAGATTGTGAGGATTGGGAATCAGGTGTTCTGATGGTCTTATATAAGGGAGTCGCCTTCCCATCAGGGTTGCGGGGTGATCAATTGTTTGGTCTCAATCCTTGATTCTGTTTCCTTGGTAGCCTGCTGTGTGTGTCTGAATACTCCTGCTAACAGATAAGACATTTTCTTCTTTTTGTTTTTGTGCTTGATTTTTGCATTTTGTCTGCACTTTGTGGGGGGTCTTCAGGGTCCCTCTGGGGGCTTTTGCCTCTCAGTTCAGTTCAGCCACTTATGTTTGTTCATTTGCTTTTTCCAGTTTTTTCAGTGGCTGCTGTTTTGTTTTTGGTTACACCAGAGAACTAATTTAGGTGGTAGAGGTCGTGTGTGATCTCAGGTGTTTTGAAATTAGTAACGTTGGTGCTTTTCAGGGTTTTTTGGGATTGCAGTAAGTACCCTTCCTATCCTTTTCTATTTAGTAAGTTTGGGCCCATGTTTGCTCATACTATTTTCTGTCTGTGCTAGTATTTCTTCTTGTCTAACCGCCATTACATGTTTGGGGGTTTTCTATGTTCTTTGGGGATCTGCTCCGGGGCAGATAGCTTTCCTCTTTCTATCTTTAGGTGTAGTTAGTTTCAGGCTGTGACGAGGCGTCTAGGACCAACGTAGGAACGCTCACGGCTGCTCTAGTTGTGGTGGTTAGTCAGGGTACTGCAATCTCATATTTTCCCAACTGCTTGGTGTATTTCCTTTTTGCCTGCTCTCCTCAGCTACAAATCATAACAGTATCACCGGCCTAAACTGAAAATTATATGGTACTCACAGAAGGGAAAAATATTGTGGAAAGAAAAAAAAGTTGTCAGAGTTGTCAGAGATTTTTTTTTTTTTTTCTGTTTGTTGCATTTTTTTTTTCCCACTGTATCTCTGGGTGCTGAGGATGATTTTTTTTCTCTCTCAATGGAGTTTGCACAGTTGTCTGGCCGTGTGGATCAGCTTGCCACTGAAGTTCGGAGTTTTGGGCTACCTGTTGTGAATGGACTTGAAATGAGTTCTGAGCAGAGGCTCCCTCTGGTGGTTACAAGCGGTACTGGACTGTCCAGTGAAGATTGTGAGGAGTGGGAATCAGGTGTTACTGACTGGTCTTATATAAGGGAGTCGCCTTCCCATCAGGGTTGCGGTGATCAATTGTTCTGGTCTCAATCCTTGAGTCCTGTTTCTTTGTAGCCTGCTGTGTCGTGTCTGCATCTCCTGCTAACAGATAAGACATTTTCTTCTTTTTGTTTTTGTGCTTGATTTTTGCATTTTGTCCTGCACTTCTGTGGGGGCCTTCAGGGTCCCCTCCGGGGGCTTTTGCCCTCTCAGTTTAGTTCAGCCATGATGTTTGTACTTTTGCTTTTTCCAGTTTTTCAGTGGCTGCTGTTTTGATTTTGTTACACCAGAGAACTAATTTAGGTGGTAGAGGTCGTGTGATCTCAGGTGATTTTGAAATTAGTAGAGTTGGTGCTTTTCAGGGTTTTTTGGGATTGCAGTAAGTGCCCTTCCTATCTTTTCTATTTAGGTAGTTTGGGCCCAACGTTTGCTCATACTATTTTCTGTCTGTGTCAGTATTTCATCTTGTCTAACCGCCATTACATGTTTGGGGGCTTTCTATGTTCTTTGGGGATCTGCTCCGGGGCAGATAGCTTTCCTCTTTCTTATCTTTAGGTGTAGTTAGTTTCTCAGGCTGTGACGAGGCGTCTAGGACCAACGTAGGAACGCTCCACGGCTGCCTCTAGTTGTGGTGGTTAGTCAGGGTACTGCAATCTCATAGATTCCAACTTCTCTGGTGTATTGCCTTTTTTACCTGCACTCTCAGCTACGAAACATAACCAGTATCACCGGCCTAAAAATTGAAAATTGTATTGTACTCACAGAAGGGAAAAAATATTGTGAAAGAAAAAAGGTTGTCAGAGTTGTCAGAGATATTTTTCTGTTTGTTGCATTTTTTTCCCTCTGTATCTCTGGGTGCTGGGGAGGATTTTTTTTTCTCTCAATGGAGTTTGCACAGTTGTCTGGCCGTGTGGATCAGCTTGCCACTGAGGTTCGGAGTATTGCTGCCTATCTTGCTGGTTGCCTGTTGTGGAACCTAGGATTCCATGCCAGATTTGTTTTTAGGGGATCGAGCTAAGTTTCAGAATTTCAAAAATAATTGTAAATTGTTTTTTGCCTTAAAATCTAAGTCCTCAGGGAACGCAGCGCAGCAGGTTCAAATTGTCATCTTCTCCTGCGCGGCGATCCTCAGGATTGGGCTTTTTCCCTGACACCTGGGGATCCTGCTTTGAATGATGTTGATGATTTTTTCAGGCTTTGGGGTTATTGTACGATGAGCCTAATGTCACTGATCAAGCTGAAAAAGCCTTGTTGGCATTAAATCAGGGTCTTGATGACGCTGAGTTATACTGTCAGAGATTCCCTAGGTGGGCAGTCCTGACCAAGTGGAATGACGACGCTTTGGCGGCCTTTTTCGGAAGGGTCTGTCAGACAATGTAAAGGATGTTATGGTGGGATTCTCTGTCCCTCTGGTCTCAATGATTCTATGTCATTTAGCGATTCAAATTGACAGACGTTTGCGTGAGCGGAGAAGTAAGTTGCGTGGAATGGTGTTGCCTTGTGAACCTGCTTCTGAACCCATGCAGTGTGATAGAGTGGTGTCTGGGGCACAGCGTCATGAGTTTCGAAAGCGCAATGGGTTATGTGTTGTGAATGGGTTTGAGATGAGTTCTGAGCAGAGGCTCCCTCTTGGTGGTTACAAGCGGTGCTAGTGAGGATTGTGAGGACTGGGAATCAGATTGTTACTGGACTGGTCTTTTATTAAGGGAGTCATTTTCCCATCAGGGTTGCCGGTGATCAATTGTTCTGGTCTGAATCCTTCATTCCAGTTTCCCCTTTTAGCCTGCTGTGTCGTGTCTGCATCTCCTGCTTACAGATAAGACTTTTGCTTCTTTTGTGTTTTTGCTTTGTTTTGCATTTTGTCCTGCACTTCTTTGGGGGCCTTCAGGGTCCCCTCCGGGGGCTTCTGCCCTCTCAGTTTAGTTCAGCCACTGAGTTTTGTTCTTTTGCTTTTCCAGTTTTTTCAGTGGCTGCTGTTTTGATTTTGTTACACCAGAGAACTAATTTAGGTGGTAGAGGTCGTGTGATCTCAGGTGATTTTGAAATTAGTTAGAGTTGGTGCTTTTCAGGGTTTTCTGGGATTGCAGTAAGTACCCTTCCTATCCTTTTCTATTTAGATAGTTTGGGCCCCAGCGTTTGCTCATACTATTTTCTTTCTGTGTCAGTATTTCCTCTTGTCTAACCGCCATTACATATTTGGGGGCTTTCTGTTATCTTTGGGGTTCTGCTCCGGGGCAGATAGCTTTCCTATTTCTATCTTTAGGTGTAGTTAGTTTCTCAGGCTGTGACGAGGCGTCTAGGACCAACGTAGGAACGCTCCACGGCTGCCTCTAGTTGTGGTGGTTAGTCAGGGTACTGCAATCTCATAGATTCCAACTGCTCTGGTGTATTGCCTTTTTTACCTGCACTCCTCAGCTACCCAAACATAACAGTATCACCGGCCAAAAAATTGAAAATTGTATGGTACTCACAGAAGGGAAAAAAAATATTGTGAAAGAAAAAAGGTTGTCAGAGTTGTCAGAGATATTTTTCTGTTTGTTGCATTTTTTTTTTTTTCCTCTGTATCTCTGGGTGCTGGGGAGGATCTTTTCTCCCAATGGAGTTTGCACAGTTGTCTGGCCGTGTGGATCAGCTTGCCACTGAGGTTCAGAGTATTGCTGCATATCTTGCTAGGTTGCCTGTTGTGGAACCTAGGATCCCCATGCCAGATTTGTTTTTAGGGGATCGAGCTAAGTTTCAGAATTTCAAAAATAATTGTAAATTGTTTTTTGCCTTAAAATCTAAGTCCTCAGGAAACGCAGCGCAGCAGGTTCAAATTATCATCTCTCTCCTGCGCGGCGATCCTCAGGATTGGGCTTTTTCCCTGATACCTGGGGATCCTGTTTTGAGTGATGTTGATGCGTTTTTTCAGGCTTTGGGGTTATTGTACGATGAGCCTAATGTCACTGATCAAGCTGAAAAAACCTTGTTGGCATTAAATCAGGGGCTTGATGACGCTGAGTTATACTGTCAGAGATTCCGTAGGTGGGCAGTCCTGACCAAATGGAATGACGACGCTTTGGCGGCCCTTTTCCGGAAGGGTCTGTCAGATAATGTAAAGGATGTTATGGTGGGATTCCCTGTCCCCTCTGGTCTCAATGATTCTATGTCATTAGCGATTCAAATTGACAGACGTTTGCGTGAGCGGAGAAGTATGCGTGGAATGGTGTTGCCTTGTGAACCAGCTTCTGAACCCATGCAGTGTGATAGAGTGGTGTCTGGGGCACAGCGTCATGAGTTTCGAAAGCGCAATGGGTTATGTTTCTACTGTGGTGATGCCTCTCATGCTATTTCAGTCTGCCCTAAGCGGGGAAGACGTTTTGCACGCTCAGTTGTCTTGGGTAGTGTTCAGACTAAGTTTTTATTAACTGTCACTCTGATATGCTCTCTGTCCTCATTTTCTGCTCAGGCTTTCGTTGATTCTGGAGCAGCTATTAACCTGATGGATTATGATTTTGCTAAACGTTGTGGGTTTCCCTTGATACCCCTACAGAAGTCTATTCCCCTACTGGGGATCGATTCTACCCCTTTGGCTGAGAATAAACCCCAGTTTTCTACTCAGGTGATAATGAGGGTTGAACCTGATCACCAGGAGTGCTGCAAATTTTTGGTTCTGTATAATCTGCATGACATTATCGTGCTGGGTTTCCCTTGGTTACAGTCTCATAATCCTGTTTTGGATTGGAAATCTGTGTCTGTAACCAGTTGGGGCTGCCAATGTGTTAATACCAACACTCCTGTTTTTTCTGCCTCCCCCCAGGCTCAGGATGTTCCTGACTTTTTGTTTGATTTTTCTGATGTGTTTAGCGAAAGTAAATCTGCATCCTTGCCTCCCCATAGGAGCTATGACTGCGCTATTGAATTAGTGCCGGGTAGTAAATTCCCTAAAGGTCGCCTTTTTAACTTGTCTGTACCTGAACATGACGCTATGCGGTCTTATATCAAGGAATCATTGGAGAAGGGTCATATCAGACCATCCTCTTCACCCTTAGGTGCCGGTTTTTTCTTTGTGGCCAAAAAAGATGGTTCATTAAGGCCGTGTATTGATTATCGTCTCTTGAACAATATTACTGTGAAATATCAATACCCGTTACCCTTGATTTCTGACCTGTTTTCCAGGGTGAAAAACGCTACTTGGTTTACCAAGCTTGACCTCAGGGGGGCGTATAACCTTATTCGCATTAAGCACGGGGATGAATGGAAGACGGCATTCAATACCCCTGAAGGGCATTTTGAGTACCTAGTGATGCCCTTTGGGCTCACTAATGCTCCTTCCGTCTTCCAGTCCTTCATGAATGACATTTTCAGGGATTTTGTGGACAAATTTCTGATTGTTTATTTGGATGATATCTTGATTTTTTCTAATGACTGGGACTCTCATGTGAAACATGTTCGAACTGTATTCCAGATTTTGAGAGAGAATGCTCTGTATGTGAAGGGATCAAAGTGTCTTTTTGGCGTACAGAGGATCTCATTTCTGGGATTCATTTTGTCCCCATCTGTTATTGAAATGGACCCGGTCAAGGTTCAGGCCATCTGTGATTGGGTCCAACCTACTTCATTAAAGGCTCTTCAGAGATTTTTGGGTTTTGCCAATTTTTATCGTAAATTTATTGGTAATTTCTCGGTTATTGTTAAACCATTAACTGATTTGACCAGAAAGGGTTCTGATGTGGTGAATTGGCCTCCTGAGGCAGTCTCTGCATTTCAGGAACTTAAGCAGAGATTCACTTCTGCTCCTGTTCTACGGCAGCCTGATGTTTCTCTGCCATTTCAGGTGGAGGTTGATGCCTCTGAAATTGGGGCAGGTGCCGTTTTGTCCCAAAAAGATCCAGAGACCTCTAAAAGTAACCCTTGTGCCTTTTTCTCTCGAAAATTTTCTCCTACTGAACGTAATTATGACGTAGGTAATCGGGAGTTATTGGCCATGAAGTGGGCTTTTGAAGAGTGGAGACATTGGCTGGAGGGAGCCAAACATCAGGTGGTGGTCCTTACGGACCATAAGAATCTGGTCTATCTGGAATCTGCCAAGCGACTCAATCCTAGACAGGCCAGGTGGGCCTTGTTTTTCACACGTTTTAATTTTGTGGTTTCCTTTCTTCCTGGCACTAAGAATGTTAAGGCGGATGCCCTCTCGAGGAGTTTCCTTGCGGACTCTCCTGAGTTATCTGATCCTTCTGTTATTTTGAAAGAGGGTGTAGTTCTTTCCGCCATCTCGCCCAATTTGAGACTTGCTCTGGAGGGGTGTCAGGAGGATAGGCCCGAGCGCTGCCCTGTTGGAAAATTGTTTGTCCCGGACCAATGGAAAAAGAGTGTGATGTCTGAGATTCATTGTTCCGCATTGGCTGGGCATCCCGGAATTTTTGGTACCAGAGACTTGGTTAGCCGGTCCTTTTGGTGGCCTACCTTGTCTCGTGATGTCAGGGAATTTGTGCAGTCCTGCGGGACTTGCTCTCGCTCCAAGCCTTGCTCTCGCTCTAGTGGTTTGTTGATGCCATTGCCTGTGCCCAAGAGACCATGGACCCATATCTCTATGGATTTCATTTCCGATCTTCCTGTTTCTCAGAGAATGACCACCATCTGGGTAATTTGTGATAGGTTTTCCAAAATGATACATCTTGTGCCATTACCTAAGTTGCCTTCCTCCTCTGAATTGGTGCCTTTGTTCCTTCAGCACGTGGTTCGTTTACATGGCATTCCTGAGAACATTGTGTCTGACAGAGGAGTCCAGTTTGTTTCCAGATTTTGGAGGACTTTTTGTTCTAAACTGGGTGTTCAATTGTCTTTCTCCTCGGCATTTCATCCTCAGACCAATGGTCAAACTGAGAGAACAAACCAGACATTGGAGACTTATCTAAGATGCTTTGTGTCTGCTGATCAGGATGACTGGGTCTCTTTTTTGCCTTTGGCTGAGTTTGCTCTTAATAATAGGGCTAGCTCTGCCACTTTGATGTCTCCGTTTTTCTGTAATTCTGGGTTTCACCCTCGATTTTCTTCAGGACAGACGGAGGCTTCTGTCTGTCCAGGTGTTGACTCTGTTGTGGAGCGTATGCAACAGATTTGGGACCAGGTAGTGGAGAGGTTGTCCCTCTCTCAGGAGAGGGCCCAGCGGTTTGCTAACCGGCATAGGACTGATGGTCCTCGGTTTAAAGTGGGGGACTTGGTCTGGTTGTCCTCAAAGAATATTCCTATGAGAGTAGCATCTCCTAAATTTAAGCCTAGGTTCATTGGACCTTATAAGATCATGGAGATTATTAATCCTGTTTCTTTTCGTTTGCTTCTTCCAGGGACATTTAAGATCCATAACGTGTTCCACAAGTCCTTGTTGAAGAGGTTTGTTGAGCCAGTGGTTCCTGCTGCTGTGCCTCCTGACCCTGTTTTGGTTGAGGGCAATCTGGAGTATGTGGTTGAGAAAATATTGGATTCTCGTTTTTCTAGATGGAAACTCCAGTATTTGGTTAAATGGAGAGGTTATGGTCAGGAAGACAATTCTTGGGTGTTTGCTTCGGACATCCATGCTAGGAGACTTATCCGTGCGTATCATAGAACTCATCCTGACCGACCTGGTTGCTCAAATGAGGGTTCGGTGACCCTCCTCAAGGGGGGGGTACTGTTGTGAATGGGTTTGAGATGAGTTCTGAGCAGAGGCTCCCTCTGGTGGTTACAAGCGGTGCTAGTGAGGATTGTGAGGACTGGGAATCAGGTGTTACTGACTGGTCTTATATAAGGGAGTCATTTTCCCATCAGGGTTGCCGGTGATCAATTGTTCTGGTCTGAATCCTTCATTCCAGTTTCCCTTGTAGCCTGCTGTGTCATGTCTGCATCTCCTGCTTACAGATAAGACTTTTGCTTCTTTTGTGTTTTTGCTTTGTTTTTGCATTTTGTCCTGCACTTCTTTGGGGGCCTTCAGGGTCCCCTCCGGGGGCTTCTGCCCTCTCAGTTTAGTTCAGCCACTGAGTTTTGTTCTTTTGCTTTTTCCAGTTTTTTCAGTGGCTGCTGTTTTGATTTTGTTACACCAGAGAACTAATTTAGGTGGTAGAGGTCGTGTGATCTCAGGTGATTTTGAAATTAGTAGAGTTGGTGCTTTTCAGGGTTTTCTGGGATTGCAGTAAGTACCCTTCCTATCCTTTTCTATTTAGATAGTTTGGGCCCCAGCGTTTGCTCATACTATTTTCTTTCTGTGTCAGTATTTCCTCTTGTCTAACCGCCATTACATTTTGGGGGCTTTCTGTTATCTTTGGGGTTCTGCTCCGGGGCAGATAGCTTTCCTATTTCTATCTTTAGGTGTAGTTAGTTTCTCAGGCTGTGACGAGGCGTCTAGGACCAACGTAGGAACGCTCCACGGCTGCCTCTAGTTGTGGTGGTTAGTCAGGGTACTGCAATCTCATAGATTCCAACTGCTCTGGTGTATTGCCTTTTTTACCTGCACTCCTCAGCTACCAAACATAACAGTTATGTTTCTACTGTGGTGTGCTCTCATGCTATTTCAGTCTGCCTAAGCGGGGAAGACGTTTTGCACGCTCAGTTGTCTTGGTAGTGTTCAGACTAGTTTTATTAACTGTCACTCTGATATGCTCTCTGTCCTCATTTTTGCTCAGGCTTTCGTTGATTTGGAGCAGCTATTAACTGATGGATTATGATTTGCTAAACGTTGTGGGTTTCCTTGATACCCTACTGAATTCTATTCCCCTACTGGGATCGATTCTACCCCTTTGGCTGAGAATAAACCTCAGTTCTCTACTCAGGTGATAATGAGGGTTGAACCTGATCATCAGGAGTGCTGTAATTTTTGGTTCTGTATAATCTGCATGATATTATCGTACTGGGCTTCCCTTGGTTGCAGTCTCATAATCTGTTTTGGATTGGAAATCTGTGTCTGTAACCAGTTGGGGCTGCCAATGTGTTAATACCAACACTCCTGTTTTTTCTGCCTCCTCCCAGGCTCAGGATGTTCCTGACTTTTTGATTGATTTTTCTGATGTGTTTAGCGAAAGTAAATCTGCATCCTTGCCTCCCCATAGGAGCTATGACTGCGCTATTGAATTAGTGCCTGGTAGTAAATTCCCTAAAGGTCGCCTTTTTAACTTGTCTGTACCTGAACATGACGCTATGCGGTCTTATATCAAGGAATCATTGGAGAAGGGTCATATCAGACCATCCTCTTCACCCTTAGGTGCGGTTTTTTCTTTGTGGCCAAAAAGGATGGTTCATTAAGGCCGTGTATTGATTATCGTCTTTTGAACAATATTACTGTAAATATCAATATCCTTACCTTTGATTTCTGACCTGTTTTCCAGGGTGAAAAACGCTACTTGGTTTACCAAGCTTGACCTCAGGGGGGCATATAACCTTATTCGCATTAAGCACGGGGATGAATGGAAGACGGCATTTCAATACCCCTGAGGGCATTTTGAGTACCTTGTGATGCCCTTTGGGCTCACTAATGCTCCTTCTGTCTTCCAGTCCTTCATGAATGACATTTTCAGGGATTTTGTGGATAAATTTCTGATTGTTTATTTGGATGATATCTTGATTTTTTCTAATGACTGGGACTCTCATGTGAAACATGTTCGAACTGTATTCCAGATTTTGAGAGAGAATGCTCTGTATGTGAAGGGATCAAAGTGTCTTTTTGGCGTACAGAGGATCTCATTTCTGGGATTCATTTTGTCCCCATCTGTTATTGAAATGGACCCGGTCAAGGTTCAGGCCATCTGTGATTGGGTCCAACCTACTTCATTAAAGGCTCTTCAAAGATTTTGGGTTTTGCCAATTTTTATCGTAAATTTATTGGTAATTTCTCGGTTATTGTTAAACCATTAACTGATTTGACCAAAAGGGTTCTGATGTGGTGAATTGGCCTCCTGAGGCAGTCTCTGCATTTCAGGAACTTAAGCAGAGATTCACTTCTGCTCCTGTTCTACGGCAGCCTGATGTTTCTCTGCCATTTCAGGTGGAGGTTGATGCCTCTGAAATTGGGGCAGGTGCCGTTTTGTCCCAAAGAGATCCAGAGACCTCTAAAAGTAACCCTTGTGCCTTTTTCTCTCGAAAATTTTCTCCTACTGAACGTAATTATGACGTGGGTAATCGGGAGTTATTGGCCATGAAGTGGGCTTTTGAAGAGTGGAGACATTGGCTGGAGGAGCCAAACATCAGGTGGTGGTCCTTACGGACCATAAGAATCTGGTTTATCTGGAATCTGCCAAGCGACTTAATCCTAGACAGGCCAGGTGGGCCTTGTTTTTCACACGTTTTAATTTTGTGGTTTCCTTTCTTCCTGGCACTAAGAATGTTAAGGCGGATGCCCTCTCGAGGAGTTTCCTTGCGGACTCTCCTGAGTTATCTGATCCTTCTGTTATTTTGAAAGAGGGTGTAGTTCTTTCCGCCATCTCGCCCAATTTGAGACTGGCTCTGGAGGGGTGTCAGGAGGATAGGCCGAGCGCTGCCCTGTTGGGAAATTGTTTGTCCCGGACCAGTGGAAAAGAGTGTGATGTCTGAGATTCATTGTTCCGCGTTGGCGGTCATCCCGGAATTTTTGGTACCAGAGACTTGGTTAGTCGGTCCTTTTGGTGGCCTACCTTGTCTCGTGATGTCAGGGAATTTGTGCAGTCCTGCGGGACTTGCTCTCGCTCCAAGCCTTGCTCTCGCTCTAGTGGTTTGTTGATGCCATTGCCTGTGCCCAAGAGACCATGGACCCATATCTCTATGGATTTCATTTCCGACCTCCCTGTTTCTCAGAGAATGACCGTCATATGGGTGATTTGTGATAGGTTTTCCAAGATGATACATCTTGTGCCATTACCTAAGTTGCCTTCCTCCTCTGAATTGGTGCCTTTGTTCCTTCAGCACGTGGTTCGTTTACACGGCATTCCTGAGAACATTGTGTCTGACAGAGGAGTCCAGTTTGTTTCCAGATTTTGGAGGACCTTTTGTTCTAAATTGGTGTTCAATTGTCTTTCTCCTCGGCGTTTCATCCTCAGACCAATGGTCAAACTGAGAGAACAAACCAGACATTGGAGACTTATCTAAGATGCTTTGTGTCTGCTGATCAGGATGACTGGGTCTCTTTTTTGCCTTTGGCTGAGTTTGCTCTTAATAATAGGGCTAGCTCTGCCACTTTGATGTCTCCATTTTTCTGTAATTCTGGGTTTCACCCTCGATTTTCTTCAGGACAGACGGAGGCTTCTGTCTGTCCAGGTGTTGACTCTGTTGTGGAGCGTATGCAACAGATTTGGGACCAGGTAGTGGAGAGGTTGTCCCTCTCTCAGGAGAGGGCCCAGCGGTTTGCTAACAGGCATAGGACTGATGGTCCTCGGTTTAAAGTGGGGGACTTGGTCTGGTTGTCCTCAAGAAATATTCCTATGAGAGTGGCATCTCCTAAATTTAAGCCTAGGTTCATTGGACCTTATAAGATCATGGAGATTCTTAATCCTGTTTCTTTTCGTTTGCTTCTTCCAGGGACATTTAAGATCCATAACGTGTTCCACAAGTCCTTGTTGAAGAGGTTTGTTGAGCCAGTGGTTCCTACTGCTTGCCTCCTGACCCTGTTTGGTTGAGGGCAATTGGAGTTTGTGGTTGAGAAAATATTGAATTCTCGTTTTTCTAGACGGAAACTCCAGTATTTGGTTAAGTGGAGAGGTTATGGTCAGGAAGACAATTCTTGGGTGTTTGCTTCGGACATCCATGCTAGGAGACTCATCCGTGCGTATCATAGAACTCATCCTGACCGACCTGGTTGCTCAAATGAGGGTTCGGTGACCCCTCCTCAAGGGGGGGGTACTGTTGTGAATGGCTTGGAAATGAGTTCTGAGCAGAGGCTCCCTCTGGTGGTTACAAACGGTACTGGACTGTCCAGTGAAGATTGTGAGGATTGGGAATCAGGTGTTACTGACTGGTCTTATATAAGGGAGTCCCTTCCATCAGGGTTGCGGTGATCAATTGTTCTGGTCTCAATCCTTGATTCCTGTTTCCTTGTAGCCTGCTGTGTCGTGTCTGATCTCCTGCTAACAGATAAGACATTTTCTTCTTTTTGTTTTTGTGCTTGATTTTTGCATTTTGTCCTGCACTTCTGTGGGGGCCTTCAGGTCCCCTCGGGGGCTTTTGCCCTCTCAGTTAGTTCAGCCACTTATGTTAATTCTGGGTTTTTTTAAACCCCCGTTTTCTTCGGACAGACGGAGGCTTCTTTTTGTCCCGGGGTTGCTCTGTTGTGGAGCGTATGCAAAAGATTTGGGACCAGGTAGTGGAGAGGTTGTCCCCTCTCTAAAGGGGGGAAAACGGTTTTTCTAACCGGCATGGGTGATGGTCCTTGGTTTAAAAATGGGGGAATTGGGGTTTGGGTTTTCCTCAAGAAATATTTTATTTGGGGTGGGACTCCTAAAAATTTTTAACCCGGTTCCTTGGCCTTTTAAGATCATGGAGATTCTTTAAACCCGTTTCTTTTCTTTGTTCTTAGGGACATTTAAATCCATAACGTGTTCCAAAAGTCCTTTTTGAAGAGGTTTTTTGAGCCAGTGGTTCCTACTGCTTTTCCTTGACCCGTTTTGGTTTTTTAGGGCCAAAAAGGGGTTTGGGTTGAGCAAAAAATTGAAATTTTCGTTTTTTTTTTAGACGGAAACTCCAGTATTTGGTT
>JARQOD010008796.1:0-34103 GCA_033576555.1 Oophaga sylvatica
CAGTCGCCGATCCCTTCAGTACTTGGTTCATTGGAGGGGGTATGGTCCTGTGGAGAGGACGTGGGTCCCTGCGTCTGATGTTAACGCAGATCGATTGGTTCGGACCTTTCACACAACTCACCCGGGCAGACCTGGCCCTGAGGGTCCGGAGTCCCCTCGTAGAGGGGGGGGTACTGTCATGGGTGTATCGCCACAAGGATCGTCGCGATTACACACTCTGACTTCTCACAGCTGAGTTGCTGTTTCTTTGTGTTTGGTAATGAGGGAGTTAATTTTACCTAGCTCTTTGCTAAGACTAGGTCCAGCCTCGCCCGGCTGCTTTTGATTATGTTCTAATTAGATTCCTTCATATACCTGCCAGTCTGCTTGTTAGATGCCGGTGAAAGCCTTTATGTAGTCTAGCAGACTGGATCGGTTCTGAGAATACATAAACTAAGAGCTCCTTAGTTGTTTTTACTCTTATAGCTTATAGTTTATCTCTGAGACCTTAGGTGTTCCTACTGTGTGTGAGTGTTGTATGTAAGACTTTATTTACTTTATTTCTTGTCTTTCTTGTATGTCTTTCTGTTCATTAACCGTTACCTGTTCATTCCCTTTGGTGGTAATTAGGGTCCTTCTTAGGACTAGATTACAGTTGGCAGGGATTGATAGGAGACAGGGTTTACGCTGGTGGCCTGGACCTCTGTACCTTTAACAGTACCTCCAGGTAGAGGGATTAGTTAGGACCCCAGTTTAGGGTCAGCATAGACCCCGGTCACCCTCTAGCCGGAGACAGCGTATAACGGATTCCGTATTGACCCACTGGACTTTCTGTCAGGTAATTTTATGTTATCATATATCTATGCGCATGTTATATTGTATGTTGCCCTTTTGATATAGATTACTGTCCTCACATATATATATATCTGCTATACAGCGTGGCACTCAGGGCCAGGTCTGTCCGGGTAAGTCATGTGGAAGGTCCGAACCAATCGATCTGCGTTAATCTCAGACGCAGAGACCCACGTCCTCTCCTCAGGACCATATCCCTTCCAATGAACCAAATACTGAAGGGACCGGCGATTCAGACGTGAGTCAATGATCCTCAACACTTGAAATTCTAAGTTACCATTGACCACCACTGGAGGAGGAGGTAGAAGTGACGGTATAACTGGCGCCACGTACCTCTTAAGCAACGATTTGTGGAATACATTATGGATTTTAAACGTAGGAGGGAGGTCCAGACGAAATGCCACAGGATTAATTATAGAACTGATCCTGTATGGACCGATGAGCCTGGGACCCAGTTTCCAGGAGGGAACTTTGCGTTTTATATTCTTGGTAGACAACCACACCAGATCGTTCACACCTAGGTCCGGACCAGACACTCTCCTCCTATCAGACCTCCGCTTGAAACAGTTCCCCATAGCACTCAGACCATTCAGCACTCCTCTCCAAACTGAAGCAAGTGACGACGAGAATCGTTCCTCCTCAGGAACCCCAGATGGACGGGTATGTGGGGTCTTAGAGCGAGCACAAACTCCACAGGACGCGACAAAAGTTATTACCTCTTTATTTAAGTTAGGCCACCAAAACCGGCGAGAAAGGAGATCCACAGTTGCTTTACTCCCTGGATGTCCTGCTAAAGCAGAACTATGATGTGCCTCGATAACTTTTTGTCTTAACTGATTAGGAACAAACAGTTTCCCTGGAGGTTCGACAGGGGCGTCCCCCTGAGCCTCCAACACCTCCTCCTCAAGCTCAGAGCACACAGCCGACACCACCACTTCTTCCTGAAGGATAGGAACCGGGTCATCCGTCTTTCCGGCCCCTGGGAAACTACGAGATAAGGCATCAGGAAGCAATTTTATTGAGCAGTCATACGTGCGATGAGGAGGTAACTTTTGACACCCCTCCTCTGAGAACATCTCCCCAAAGTCCTCCAGAAAAGGAGGCAAAGTCCTAGGCACGACCGCACCGATGACCGTGTTCATGCAGTTATTCTTGCAAAATTCACCCCACTGGCTTATCTTTCTGGATTGCCAATCAATCACTGGTTATGTTTAGCCAACCAGGGAAGTCCCAACACAATAGGAGTAGGAAGACCCTCCAACACATAACAAGACAACTGTTCTTTATGTATTGCCCCTACTCGAAGGTCTATGTTATGAACAGCTTGTACAAAGCTACCTTGACCGAGAGGTCTGGCGTCAATAGAAAGTATAGGGATCGGTTTGGCCAATACACTCAGTTGCATACCTTGCACCTGGGCAAACCGAACGTCCACCATATTAGCCCCAGACCCACTATCAAGAAGAACAGAAATCCTCTCAACTCTCGCACCAACCACCACCTCCGCAGGCACGAGAAATTGAGACGGACCTGGGGACGAAATACCTACTCCCAGGTTGTCGTCCACCACACAACCTGGGATTAACAGTTTTTCGGTGACTTTTTTGCTCAATGAGGCACGGGAGGGACACCCCCCAACAAAATGTCCCTCTTCTCCCGCAGAAGAAACACCTTCTTGTCTTGCGGCGCACCGCCGATTCCCTCCTACAAAATGATGTCCCACCCAACTGCATAGGTTCCTCAGAACAGACCAGGGTAACCTCCATATAAGGGACTTTAGTAGTGGGTGGAGTAATAACAGGGGCGGAGTTACCTCGCACCTCCCCCGAAGCCGTCTATCAATACGAATAGCAAGGGCCATAGCAGCCTCCAGTGACGGAGGAGAATCATACTGAGCCAAAACATCTTTTAATTTGTCAGATAACCCTTGACAAAACTGGCTCCTAAGAGCTGGGTCATTCCACTGAGTATCTGTGGCCCATCTACGGAACTCAGAAGAAAATTCCTCCGCCGGACGATCTCCCTGCTGTATCCTACGTAACTTCGTTTCAGCAAGGGAGACCCGAACCGGGTCATCATACACCAGCCCCAGGGCAGCAAAAAATCGATCTACTGACTGGAGGGCCGGGGAGCCCGGAGGAAGAGAGAACGCCCAGGATTGAGGGTCCCCTTGTAAGAGCGAGATGACAATTCCCACCCTCTGCTCCTCACTCCCCGATGACCGAGGCCGTAGCCGAAAGTACAATTTACATGCCTCCCGGAAGGTAAAAAATTTGTCCCGCCCACCAGTGAACCTGTCCGGGAGAGCAACCTTAGGTTCAGATCTGGTTTGCTCCGGGGGGGACAAAACCTTGGACTTAATGTCCGTAAACTCCATGGACAATTTCTGCAACTGCAGGGCAAGCTGGGCTACTGGATCCATGGTAGCTGGGGAGAATCTATAGTTGGGCCGGTGAAAATGTCACGCTGTCTAGCAGATGTATAAATATATAATGTCAGTAATCTATCAAGTGGGACAACATTCTATATAACATATAAATAGGTAACATTAACATGTATATATAGCATAGTATTACCTGACATAATATCCTGTGGGTCAATACTGAATCCTTTTCACGCTGTCTCTGGCTAGAGGTGGACCGGGGTCTATGCTGACCCTAAACTGGGGTCCTGACTAGTCCCTCTACCTGGAGGTACTGTTAATGGTACAGAGGTCCAGGCCACCAGCGTAAACCCTGTCTCCTATAAATCCCTGACCACTGTAATCTAGTCCTTAGAAGGACCCTGATTACCACCATAGGGAATGGACAGGTAAAGGTTAACAAACAGTATAGACAAACGAGACAGACAGGGGATAAAGTAAATACTGTCTTGCATACAACATTAAAACACAGAGGGAACACCAAAGGTCTAGGAGATAAACTATAAGCAAGGTGAGGAGAAACAACAAAAGAGCTCTTAGCTTAAGTCTTCTCAGAACCGATCCTATCTGCAGTCTGTATGAATGCTTTCACCGGCATCTAACCAGCAGACTGGCAGCTATATAAAGGAAGCTAATTAGAACATAATCAAAAGCAGCCGGGCGAGGCTGGACCTAGTCTTAGCAAAGAGCTAGGTAAAATTAACTCCCTTATTACCAAACACAAAGAAACAGCAACTCAGCTGCGAGAAGTCAGAATGTGCAATCGCGACAATCTTCGTGGCGATGCACCCATGACAGTTGCGGAGTCTGTTCTTCACCCTAGAACCTAAAGCACAGTCATTTATGGTCAGGACTCCATTTCATAGTCCATATACTCTGTAGTATTGTCTAGAGAGGATATATCTAGAGGATGGCTTCATAAGAGAACAATGTAATCAAATGATTGGCTAAGGGTTGAAACCAGGTGGCCAAAATACAAGTGCTAGGCAAAGATTTTGAGTTTTCAATTGGCATAATTTAGGCTAAGCTGAGGTATGTATTATGTTCTTAACCCTAGAACCTAAAAGTGTGCTCTTTTTCTGGTCATAATTAAAGGTTGTGGTTTTGGTACTCTAAAGAATTGTGTAGACAGTATCAATGAAGCCTGTGGTTGATTTCATGAGCAGATAAAGATATATCTAGTTGGTTAGCCAGAGTTTTACACCAGGTAGCTAAACTACAAGTCCTAATAAGTCTGAAAACACATGTTGAAGGGAGAATCCAGAATGCAAGGCTGAGGTGAGGGTCAAAATACAAATAATTTAGTCAGGCAAAATGTATCTGATCATTTTTTAAAGTTTTTACTATATGATATCTCAGTGTGGAATGATTAGCACACAAAGACCCAAAGCTACCCATGGATACATTTCTAGACATGGTGGCCATGAGCAGGAGGTCAGTGACGGTAGGGGCAAGGTGGGCATCAGATGGATGGATATACAAAAAAAGTTACATGTTTCCACACAATAAATAGCAGTAGTCTTGTTTTGTAAGTACTTGGTTGATGACGAGAATGATCTACAAAGCTTCCACCATTCTTGAGCTACTGGTCATATTCCATGGAACTGACCATTAATGAGAGTAATGAGTTTAGCTGTATGCACACTGTAAATCACAGATCATAGGTTTGCCATAGTCGGAGTGGAGCACATTATACCCATCAGAAGAAATTATTCTGAGGGTCCATATTCTGTCTGTACAGACTATGAGGATGTCACCGATATCTATAAATAATGTAAATCTCTTCTAATATATATTTACAATTCTCTCTCTCTCATTTGGTAAAATGTTATTGGCTTCTAATTCATGTCTTCTAGCATACCTTTGGGCTACTGTGTTTTTGGGTTCTATTCTTGTGTCATAACCTAGACCTTTCAGAAATCTCTTGCGACTCAGCAGTCTGTTTGTCTGTCCTGGGTTTGCCCATTTACTAAAGGCTTTAATAAAAATAAATTGATAAGACCAAGTGGCAATGTGTAGCCCAGCTGCGCTCTGAGCCACATGTTACCCTGGAGGATGTACAAAAGGTAACCCACTAAACCAACCTGATATGCATTCACACCACACATTTCCCTGGTGCCACCAGAGGGAGCACTTGGAGAGTACCTAGGTTTATAAGGGTAGTGGAGGATATAGCAGTAGTTCTGTTCAGTCAGTCAACTGAGGGCTGAGAGATTAGTTGTTGAGCTCGGAGAGAGAGAGGTTCAGTCACCTGAGTCTGAGAGAGAGATCAGATCAGACAGTTGGAGAGAGCTTGTCAGGCAGTCTAGCTGTGAGTGGGCTAGCTGCTGGCTTGATAGCAGAAGAGTGAAGAAGGAACTGACACCTATTGCTACATGTGCTTATGTTAAAGGTTTTAGTAGGACGAAAGGCAAGTGGAAGATTTGAGAGAGCGTCAGAGGTTGAAACAGCATTGATCGCTTACCCCTGCTCTGCACTACCGGACACCGGGTCCGAGCTTGCTAGCATCATCAGGACTAGTAGGAGAAACCGGAGACCCTGTGGGACTACAGGTCGCAGGGGCCCTACAGTGCTGATACGTAACCGGGGTCAGAAAGAACAGGAGTCTGGTCAGCGCTACCATTAGAGACTTAGTTCTGTCCAAAAGAAGGCCTCACCACAAGATCAGTCGGGCGTATATGAAGAAGGCAGAGTTAGACTTTGTTCCATGCAAGTCAGAAACTCACACACATAAAGAAGTAAGGAGGCCCTACACCTACTCAGTGGGATTACTGGATGTGCATCCTCCACCCTGACAGCTTCCCGGGACGTGCCTGCATCTACCATCAGTAAAGGTACAGAAAGAGACTTTCTTGTGTGTGTCTGCCTTATTGATCCTGCACCCCTACACCGCCATATACCCTGAGGGATCAGTCTTGCCTGTGGGAGACTTAACACCTTGCTGCCCAGTAACAACCCCTCAGAGGATCTACCTTGCAGCGCTGGTCACCCTGACCAGGAACCACAGGTGGCGTCACGAACATTTCTACAAACCTATAATCCCCTGTAAATATCCCCTTTTATGGTGAGCGCCCAGGGCCACGGACCGAGCTGTGCTACCCGTGACATCCCCAATGAAGTGAACGGGCTCGGTGCCGAGTACCCCAGTGCCCTGGCTGTGCGACTCAGCAACATAAATTGGGGGAAACATTTTTGGAACTTAGTGACAAGTAGCCAAAAGTAGAATATTGTGCAGTTAAGTAGCATGGAACAAAACGTGCCTGGGGCTATGGCCAAATAGATGGAGAATGTGGCCAGCAACCTATAGCCCTTGGACCCTAGATGAAAGGATCAAATGAGAAAACAAGAACCTATGAGAAATTCCTTCATGCACCCTCTATTTTATCAATTTACAAACACAATTCTAATATGTCTTTGAAAACTATAAGGAAATTAGAAGGATAATTCATTGATTATATGTTCCGCTGAGAAATGAATATTCAGAAGGAAATTAGTATTTTGCCTCATTCAGGTTATAATTATTTTAGAAGTGTAATAATTATCACATAGTAACTTATGATAAGTGTGAGTCTGATGATTATAGATTTCATTTCATGCAAAAGAAATATTAATGATAATTAATGTCTTCGCTGACCGGCTCCATGGCAACTCTTAAGGTTATGGGAAGAGAACATGAAGAGGAATTTTCTACATTGTATCTTAAGTTTGTGGAAGGCATGATATAAAGATAATAGAGGAGCATGATGAGCCGTGTTATTGGATGTCTGAACTTACAAGGGAGGGGAAATGGTGCAAAATAATACAAACTTTTTCTGTATGGTAACTTTGCAGAATGAACTGTTGTGTGCACCTGAGGAATAACACTATTTTTGGACATTATGAGTTTCATCCTGCATTTTTCAGCAACTTCCCCTCTACAGACTCTCTTTAATTTTCAGTTGTCTCTGAGCTAATGGGACGAGAATAGCTGGAGTATATTATACTTTGGTACTGAGAAGTGTAGAACATTATACATGAAGTACATTATACAGCAGTACAGAGCAGTGTATGTGTGAATTCAACTCTGGAGTGAGATAAAACACTTGCAAGAAAGCTGGAAAATTGAAGATATTATAAAGCAGTACAGAAAAAAGATGCTGTTCTGTGAGATTAACACTTGCAAGAAAGCCGCAACATCATTAAGGACAATATGCAATACCACGATAGTTTAGCTGTGAAACCCGCTGAAGGATGAGCTGAATACTTACTAAAAAGCAGCAGAATGAAGGACATTGTACGCAGCACTGAGTATTATAGCTGGAAATCCAACATAAAAATGGACATTATACAACAGCAATAAGCAATGTAGCTGTGAATCCAGCTGTATGGTGAGAAAAACAATTATTAAAAAGTAACAGCACAAGTCTGCATGTCTGCAGCAGGAACATTGAAGAACTTATACAACAGTATTGAGCAATGCAGCTGTGAATTCAGCAGCAACAAGGGGGAAATAATATTACAGTACTGAACAGGGCAATTGTTGGGTGAGATAAGCACTTACAATAGTAGCAGCAATATTGGTTACATTGTGCAACAGCACTGAGCAATGTAGCTGTGAATTCAGCTAAACTTGGTGAGAAAAACATTTACTAGAAAGAAGCAGCTCAGGTCTGCATGTTTCCCTCATTGTACTCCTCTTGTATTCTTTCCTTTCCATAAACTTCAGAAGGAATCTGTAACCCGAAACCTTTTAGCAATTTTTCACAGTAAATAATTAGCTCAAGAGGCAGGGAGAGGAGAAAAGATGGCTCATAAATGGAGAAAGAAGCAAATTTTCCAAGACATATTGCAAAGTTTTTATATTCTCTTGTATCATTGTTATGAATAGATTGTTGAAAACTATTAAACTATGCTAAATGTAACAAAATCCTGCACATGGTATAATACAGTACATGGTGCAGATCACTATATGATTATGGTCACCCTCGGCTAATAGATGAGGGTCCTAAATTGCACCTGGTGACATTACTACAACACTGCTGGAATATCAGCTATTTCCACATACAATAAAATCAGCACAGTGACATTTATTCCCGTCCTGATGACTATGGTTTCTGTACTAACCATATAAGGAGCACAAAAAAAAGCAGAACTTGTAGTGCAACATAAAGCAGTTCATGGAAATATGGCTGACGGAGTTCAAGAGTTCAGCGGCTATAAAGGGGCAGCTCTGCCTCTGACACAATGTATCTAACGCTACAGTCTTGAATTGATATGTTGGGTCCTTCATGGTCTCCCTTTAGTATGTACAATAGAGAATGGCAACAGAAAAGTCTTAAAACATCTCAACTAATACAAGACATGACAGCCGACACATGAGCCCAAAGGGATGTAAAGACGTCACTTTATACAGGTGCAGAAATATTTGTAGTTAAAGGGTAACTCCATTTTAAACTTGTAAGGTACAGTTGTTTGCTAAGCAATTGCCACAATGCTCACACCATGCACTTACAGCAGAATAGTGAGCGCAGCTCTGGGTATAATACAGGTGTAACTCAGGGTCAGTACAGAATCAGTAATGTAATGTATGTACACAGTGACTGCGCCAGCAGAATAGTGAGTGCAGCTCTGGAGTATAATACAGGATGTAACTCCAGGAGTAGTAGTGATCGGTAAATGTATGTAATCAAAGTGACCCTGCGACCAGCAGAATAGTGAGTGCAGCTCTGGAGTATAATACAGGATGTAACTCAGGATATCAGTTAAGATGTAATGTATGTACAAAGTGACTGCACCAGCAGAATAGTGAGTGCAGCTCTGGAGTATAATACAGGATGTAACTCAGATCGTAATGTAATGTATGTACACAGTGATGCACCAGCAGAATAGTGAGTGCAGCTCTGGACCATCCCACAGGAAGGGGCGGAGCTTGCGTGCGGTCTGAGTGTGGTGCCTGTGTGTGCTGCTCCGGAAGGGAGGTGAAGTTTTTCCATCTGGGACTTTTTGTTGGCTCCCTTCCCGGGAAAGAAGGCTCATCTCGGGACTGGCCTCCGGGGCTGGGCCCCTGGCTCCCACCTCCCGGTCCAAGCCGGGACTCCCAATCCGGCTAGGGTCACAAGATCTGGCCAAGGATCCAGCATGAAGACCTGCAGTACCCCAAGGCCATGGCCGCGGCGGCTCCTTTCCCCAGAGGTAGGCTGAGTACGAACAGGGGTGCTGCAGCAGGACCCCTTAAGTGGGGCACCAAGGCGGCGACAGAAACCACCGTGGTTTATGGTTCCTGCGTCCATGCGCACCTCTGTGAGTATGAGGACGCATCAAAGAAGCTAAGATTCCCTCTGGGGGAGTTGAGGGGAGCTAAGGAGAGGTCCAACAGGGCCTCCGGCAATAAGAAGGCCGAGCTATCCGTCCCGGTCAGAAAAATACAGAAATCCATAGAAGACCTGGCAAGCCAGAGGTGCGAGATCCTGGCCGGCAGTGGGCCCTTCCGTGAAAAGCTAGAGAATGACGACCGGTTCAGAGCCATGACCGGTGGGGCTCCGGAGGGGTCACGGAGCACCGGCCAGGCAGTGGAGGAAGAGGAATGCGAGGAGGAGGTCGTGCCCTACCCACCGTCTGGTGGCCTGGTAAGAGATCTCCAGGCGTCACATAGCGGGATAGCCCCCGAGCAAGTGGCTCTCCCGCCAGATTTGGCTCTTCAGAGGGCAGCGGGTGCGAGGGGGAGGATGAGGATGGTGGTAGCAGTAGCAGTGAGGGGAGCTGCTCTCATGCAGAATCCGGCAGATCGAGTCCCCGGTCCGGTTTAACCAGCTGAGGTTCGGGGATGAGATCTGCGATGACGAGGCAACCAGGAGGGGGATGAAGAGAAAAGCTAAGAATAAGGTAAAGAAAACATCTTGTGTGCAGAAATTTGTGTATGTCCCCTTCTCTGGGGCCCCCCGGTCCCGCTGTGGGCACCCGCTACTCAGCCCGGCTCGGGCTCTGTTGGTCCGCAGCAAGGGAGTGGGGAGATTGCAGGCCATGACACGCAGGGCGCCGCCTCTGTTTGTGGTAACGGAGGGGGTAGTGGTGTGTCTGTTATGGAGCATGGTGTGGAGGATGGCCCAGTGGTGGGCAAGAGAGTTGCAGCCGGGTCCGCATCTCCGGCGGTGAGTGCTGTGGTATCTGGGTCCCCCACTTACGGATCCGTTACTGGATCGCTTCTGGGGACCCAGGTACCCAGTAAAGTGAAGGGGGCGGGGCCTGCGGCTCCGGCAGAGCAGGCTCATAAAAAACAACTGGTGGGGTCAGCTCCCCTGGCGGGGTCTGCGGTGAAGTCTGGGCTGGGGGCCCCGCCGCCGGTGGATGCTGAGGTGGAGTGGCCTAGCCTGAGGCCGGCCGCTGGAGTTGCTGTGCCCAAGCTGTTTGTGGCCCAGGGTGTGGTGGTTGGGGGAGCTGTGCCCCGGAGGGAGACTGGTGCCGCTGGGGGGGCCCTGGGGGTGGTCCCGGCTCTGGGTTGGCTCCGGGGGTCCCGCTGCGGCCGGTCTCGGGGGAGTGGCCTCTTCAGCTCCTGCTGCCCAAGTGGGTGCAGCTTTGTAGAGTTCTGCTGTGAAGCTGGAGGCTGGGGGCGTGGCTTCCCAGCCAAAGGAAAAAAAAATGGTCAAGATCAGCAATGAAGCCGAGACTGCAGCAGACAGCAGCAAGGGCACTTACCTGGCTGGGTCCCCTGAGTCTGGAAGCTTACCTGTGGTGGAGGCACCGGCAACAAGCCAGAAGGATGGAGCTGGAGGCAGGACTGCTCCTGGCTTAATCTCTGCCAGTGGGAGAGAAGGCTCTGTGCAGGCTGTGGAGGCAGTGCTGCTGAAACCCAATGGCAGCACAAATCTTAAAGGGCCAGCAGTACTGTGTGGACAGAACCCCCCGGCAGGGAAGATGCCACCAGTAGGTGGCGGTAGAAGCAGAGAAACAATCAATCCTGGGAATACCCAAAAAGTGAGGCATGATATTGAACCCAGTGTGCATGTGAGTGAGAATGGGGTGACTGAGGGAGTGGATGTGGAGGGTGTGGGTATGGAAGTGTCTGCGGTTGAGGATGCGGGTTGCAGTGCGTCTAAAGTGGCAAGTGTGAATGGGGTGGCAAGTGTGAATGGGGTGTCTGATGGTTCTGGAAGTAGGGGGGAGGGGGCCGATCCATCTGCCTCCTGGCCACCGGTCCTCTGAGTTATTCGGGGGCGTGGCTGGAGCCTCAGGGTCTGGTCAGGGGGTTTCCTTGCCTCTGGACCTCAAGGATGGCGTCTTGCGGCGCCGTTTCCTAGAGACCCTCAAAAAGGGAGAACGGACGATCGAAGTAGAGGGCAGAGAGGTGGACTTTGCCTTTTGGCTGGATAGATAGGCCTGGCTGCCTTCCAAGATAAAAGGGAGGGGGAAACGGTTGGGTCCCTCCCGACAGCCGGGCAGAGGGTGGCCAGGCGGAATGTGGTCCGTCTTCGGTGGAGGGCAGTGAAGCGTGCTCGCCAAGAGCGAGGGTTGTGGAGCTCCTTCTGAAGATGGACTTCAGGGCGACGGACATCTTTGCCCTGATTCATCCGTTTGGCACCTCCTTCTTCGATGTCAGTTTTGTTCGGCCAGAGGGCCTAGAGCTTTTCTGGTCGAATTTTGAACTGGCAAAGAGGGAGCCCGGCTGGCGAGACTTTGCCGTACAGGCAGTGTCTCGCCAAAATAGTGTAAAGAGGGTGACCGTTCTGACAAGTAACGAGTCACTCTCTGGGGTCGACATCATGACGTGGCTTTCCCGTTATGGGGAAGTCACGGACGTCCCTAAGAAAAATAGGGACGAGTTTGGCATTTGGTCAGGGGGCTGGACCTTCATGGTAAAGTTGAAGGTTTCAGGAGGTACGGTCACCCACATCCCCTCCTCAGCATTTCTGGGGAGGGACAGAATCCAGATCTACCAGGGGCCACAGGTCTGCCACAGGTGCGGTGATCGCGCCACTTCAGCGCAGGCTGCAAGGTGCAGAAGTGTGCCTTGTGTGGCGGGTAGGTCATCTTGCCGCGGCCTGTGATGACATTAGGTGTCACCTGTGTGGTGACCTAGGTCACCTGTATAGCCACTGCCCCCGCTCCTTTTCCGGCACCATCTCTGGCCCAGCGGGGGGGAGCCATGGGGGGGTCCAAAGTGGTGCAACTTCTGCTGGGGCTGGGGTGGAGGCGTGAGGGGAGCTGAGCGGTCAATGAGGAAAGGCGAGGCTGGTACATCTGCCCACCAGTGGCAACAGGTGAGGCCCCGTAAGCTCAGGGGACAGGATAAGCCTCAGGCAACTGGGGTGATGACTGCCCCCACCCTGGAGGCAGCAGCCGGAGCCTCTGAGGCCCTGGGGGAGAAGGCGGTGAGCGAGGAGATCCGGAGGATGGAGAGGGAGGGTTTGGCTGCTTCTGGTAACTCTTCCCAGTATGAAAGTGTGGATGAAGAGGTGGTGGAGCAGCCTAAAAAAACGAGTGACAATTGCATCGGTAAGAGGCGGAAGAAGAGGAAGAACAAGGCTAAAAAATCTAATGCCCCCCATGACCGCTAGGGTGCCTACGGAAGGGCTCACCAGCTCCCCTCTGATCCCCCTCTCCAACCGGTTCCAAGCCCTCGATGACTCTGCTGTGTCGGAGGTCGGGGGTGAGGGGCCGGATGCAACATCTGGGGTGCCTTCAGGGAGTGGCGAGGTACGTCCTCCGGGGGATTCACACTCCTCTGGCGGGGGGACTACCTCGGGGTCCAGGGGCGAGGAATCTAGTGCTGGGAAGGAGGTGTCCACTGCTGTTAAAGAAGATATGGACACCTCGGTGTCTTTAACGAGGAGGGGTGAGTCGGGCTCCTCCTCAGAGGGGGAGAGGAAATCTGGGGGTACGGTTAAAAAACAGGCCGCCTAACTCAATCACCCATGATGGCGGAACCTACCCCGTTGACTCTGGCGTTGATTAATGTCACCAGCATAAAGTCGGATACTGCTAGATTTACGGCCTTTGATTTTTTCACCTGGGTTAAGGCTGATATTTTATTTTTGTAGGAGACCAGACTAACGGACCTGGGGTCCATCCACAAAGCAAAGAGGGAATGGAGGATTGGGCCCTCATACTGGTCTCTTGCGGCTGAGCCGTATAGCGGGGTAGTGGTCCTTTTTAAGACCACGGAGGTGGAATGCAGACTGGTGATCGAGTTAGAAATGGGGAGATGTTTGGTCCTTGACGTCTTCATGAGGGGACAGGAGCTTCGGCTCATCAATATCTATGGCCCTCAATCTAAGTGGGACCGTAAATGTCTCTTCCTGAGGATCTTGCCCTATCTTTTTACGAGCCGGCAGGTGGTCTTCAGTGAGGATTTTAATACTATAACCAGACTCCGTGATAGGGGAGGCCCCGGAGACCGGCTGACTTATGATAGCGTAGCCTTGAATAGCATAGTAAGCGAAGCTCACCTGGTGGATGTCCACATCCGGCACACTCCAGGTCACGAGGGTTTCACCTTTTATAGGGGAAGCAGTAGGTCTAGGATAGGTAGGTTTTTTTTAAAGGAGGAAGCCGTCTCTTCTGCAGTGTCCGCTGTTGAGGTGGAGTTCTCCGATCACTGTTTAATTTTCTTTACTTTGAATGTTACAGAGACTCCCCGGATAGGGAGAGGCCTATGGAAGCTGAATTCGTCCCTTCTGGAAGAAGCGGAAGTAAGACAGTCCTTTAAGGACTTTCTTCAGAGCCAGGTACCTCTCTTGGGTCTTTGTAGCAGTAAGTCTGAGTGGTGGGAGATCTTCAAAAGAAGGTTCGCAAGGTTCTTCCGTCAGCTCTCGAGCCTCAGGGGCCTGAACAGGTATCACCTGTATCGGCAGCTGGGGAGGAAACTCGAGCAGCTCGTCTCGACTGGAGGGGACCGAGATGAAATCTCCAGGGTGAAGACCTTGCTCAAGGGGTGCCAGTACGATAGGCACACATCCTTGGTTTTTGAGAGGGATTTCGGGAGGTACCGCTCGCCCGACCCTTACAGAAACTGCAGGTTGTCAGTGAATTGTAAGATGGTGACAGGACTGATCGACAGTACGGGGTCCCTGAACAGATCTAAATCAGGGATCCTGGAGGTGGTCAGATCCTTCTACTCGCACCTCTTGGGAGGAGGGATCCTGATCGGGATGAGATGTCGGCTTTTCTGGCTGAAACCATCCCTGAGCCGGGGGATGACCGCTCTCTTCATGTTTTGGCAGAAGCAATCAGGGAAGAGGAAGTGAGACGGGCGATTGATGGGCTATGGCCCAAAAAGTCGCCCGGTCCGGATGGCTTAACATCCGAGTTCTACAAGACTTTTCGGGATTCTTTGGTCCCCCTCTTGTCTGAGGTGTTTAATAAGTGCCTCTCCTCGGACACTCTGCCCAGTTCAATGAGGAAGTCAGCCCTGATTATTCTGTCAAAGGGTAAAGACTCGTCCCATATTGAGAATTGGCGTCCCATAGCGCTTCTCAATACGGACCGAAAGGTTCTGGCAAAGGTGCTTTTTAATCGGTTGGTGAAGTTTGCACCCCGGCTCCTTTCGGGGGCCCAGCACTGCTCTGTTCCAGGCCGCAGTACATTTAGTGCTGTGCTCGGTGTCCAAAAGGCAGTGGAACAGGGCATGGCAGGTCACTGGAAGGGGTACTTGCTGTCCTTAGACCAAGCAAAGGCCTTTGACCGGGTTAACCATGAGTACCTCTGGTCTGTCCTTCTGAGGTATGGTCTGCCTGGGAGGTTTGTTGATTGGTTGAGAGTTTTATACAATGGGGCAGAGAATTTTCCGCTTGTGAACGGTTGGGTCGGACACCCTTTTGAGGTGAGGTCTGGTGTCCGCCAGGGCTGTCCTCTGAGCCCACTGTTTTACGTGTTCGCGATCGACCCCCTTTTAAGGAGGGTGGAGCGCGGACCGTTGGTGGGAGTCGGGATGGACCAGGCGGAGCCAGAGCCCACCTTGAGGGTAGTGGCGTATGCTGACGACGTTTCCCTTTTTGTATCCTCGAGAGAGGAGGCGGATTGGGTGATGTCTGAGGTTGAACGCTACTCGGTGGCATCCGGGTCCATGATCAACCGGGACAAGTGTGAGAGTCTCTGGCTGTGAGGGGGAGATCCATGTTTTGATCTCCCGGATACCCTTCCAGGGCCTCAGGCCACAGCAAAAATATTAGGCATCAGTTTCGGCCCAGGGGACTATCCCCAGCAAAACTTGGAGGGCAGACTTAAGATTGCCCTCCTAGAAGGTGGATCAGTGGAAGGGTTGGTCCTTGACCCTAAGGGAAAGGATTAGTCTTGCCAAGGGGCTATTTGCTTCCTTTGCTAATATATCTGGGCAGCGTCTGCATCTTGCCAGAGCCTCTTTGGACAAAGGTCTACAGCCTGTTATTCCAACTATTATGGGGAAATAGGCTGAACCTAATCAAGAGGGAGGTCACGTACCGCTCGAGTAGACTAGGTGGGTTGGGTATGGTCAACCCAGTGGTGTTTCTAGTAAACACCTTTCTTAAGGCAACCTTTGGTCAGAGAGGGCTCCTCCGTGGGTATTCTCCTGTAGGGGATGGTTTCGGCCTTTCTTCCAGGAATGGGAGACAGGAGGGCAGGTGAAGGACCTTCGTACACCTCATGGGCATCTTCCGGCTTACGTTACCCCGGTTCTGAAGGTGATCTGTCGGTGGGTCTGGGAGTGTGGGCGATCAGGATCATGTCAAGAAGGTTTCTTGACAATAGGGTCCTGTTGACCCACTTTCAGAAGCCCCTGCCGGGATCTGGAGGTGGGGCTCGGGTTATTGAATTCTAAGCGGATCCCCTTGAAATTTGGGACTTGGCTTGGCGCTGCTTCCATGGGAAGCTGTATGTGAGGGACAACCTGAAGTGCAGGAGCTCTAATGACCGGGATTGTCCCCGCGAGGAGTGTGGTGGCATGCTTGAAAGCATGGAGCACTTACTGCTTCGGTGTCCCTTTAATACAGAGGTCTACAGCAGGGTTGGTGTTTCCATTGGCTGGCCCAGGCTGGCAGGCCTCTCCTATGCAGAGTGGGCCTATGGGGCATTCAGGTCCCTTGGTGGCCGAGATCGGGGCACTGTTTTCTTAGTTAGTTTAGTAACCAGATTCTGCACGTGGAATGCACGGTGTCTAGTGTCTACTCAGCGGAAAGTCCTCCCCAGGGAAGAGGTGATTAGGAACATCCTGGGTGACCTGGCTAAAGTGCGCTCCCTGGAGTTTGAGAGGCTGGGTGCAGGGAGGGCCTCTCTTCTATGGAGGGGTTTCTCCTTTAATGTGCCCTAGGGTGAGTTAGGTTCTGTGTGCCTGTGATAGGGGTGAGTTAGTCTTTTTTATCCTTTTATCTTTATTTTGTAGGGTCAGTTAGACGTGTAGGGACAGGGAGGGACAGATAGGGACAGTCTTTAGGGACAGGTAGTTAGTAGAGTTGAGCGATACTTTCCGATATCCAAAAGTATCGGAATCGGAATGGTATCGCCGATACCCAAAAAATATCGGCGATAACCGATACTGATACCGGAAATCCAATGTAAGTCTATGGGAACAAAATATCGGAATTAAAAAAACCCCATTCTTGCCTTGTTGGTTAATTGTACAGCGGGTTTTTAGTGCTGCTGGTGGCATTATCACAGATAAGCGCATTCGCCTTTCTACGGAAAATGCAGACAGGCTGATTCTTATAAAAATGAACAAGGGATGGAATGGGCCTGACTTCTCAACACCACCAAATGATGACAGCGAAGCATAAACTCAAATTTAGTGGTTTTTTGGGAGGTGTATTCCCATGCACATCTTCAATCACAATCAAACATGCATATACACTTCCTGATTTTGGCTATTTGGTGTCCTTCTGCTCATTCTCCTCATCCTCACCGTCCACCACCACTTGAACACCAGTGTGAACGTGTGTAGCCCAGCTGCGCTTGGAGCCACATTTACCCAGGAGGATGCACCGAAGGTAAAACCACACACATCTGATATTCATTCACACCTTCACTATTTCCTGGAGCCACCAGAGGGAGCCCTTGAAGAGTATGTATATATATAAGGGTAGTGGAGGCAAGTTAGTCAGATTGTTGAGAGATAAGTCAGAACTCCTCAGACGAGCTGAGAGGGAGTTGTTAGTTTACCTCAGATGAGCTGAGAGGGAGAGTTACCTCAGAACGTTGACAGACTGTTAGTTCCCTTGGAAGGTGGAAAGTTAGCTCTTGAAGTGTGCACAGATCAGTTAGACGGAAGGTCCTGATAGCTGCTTCAGACAGAGCATTAGAAAGAAAGAAGGAAAGGGAACAGCAGTGACTGAAAGTACCTGAAGACTACAGATTTGAGCTTAGTTTATTGTGTGGAAGCCAGTAAGAGTGGAGGAAGATAGCCACTTCAGCCTGGTCAGAACTGAGTCAACTGAGTGTAGTTTCAGTGAGCAAGCGTGCCGACGCTTTGAGAGCGGTGAAGAGAAAGGAGAATCAGCTATCTACTGCTAGTGTGCTTATGTTAAGGGTCGGAGTAGGATGAAAGGCGAGTGGAAGGGAAGAGAGAGTGACAGAGGTTGAAACAGCATTGATCGCTTACCTCCACTCTGAACAACCGGATACCGGGTCCGAGCTTGCTAGCATCTACACAACTAGTAGGAGATACCGGAGACCCTGTGGGACTTCAAGTCGCAGGGGCCCACAAGTGCTGATACTTAACCGGGGTCAGGAAGACGGAGTCTAGCAGGGCCCTGCATACAGAGACACTGTTCTATCCACGAGAAGGCCTCACCACAAAGTCAGCCGGGCGTAAAATTGAAGACAGAGTTAGACTTCGTTTCATACAGGTCAGAAACACACATACAGGAGTACGGAGGCCCTACACCTACTCAGTGGGAATACTGGATGTGCATCCTCCACCCTGCCAGCTTCCCGGGACGTGCCTGCAACTACCATCAGTAAAGGTACAGAAAGAGACTTCGTGTGTGTGTCTGCCTTATTGCTCCTGCGGCTGAATTCCCCTTCTCCGTCCTGCACCCCAACACCGCCATCTACCCTGAGGGACCCAGTCTTGCCTGTGGAAGACTTAACACCTTACTGCCCAGTAACAACCCCTCAGTGGATCTACACTGCAGCGCTGGTCACCCTGACCAGGTACCACAGGTGGCGTCACGAACAAACTGTAAATACTTTATTCCCCTGTAAATATCCCACATTTGAGGTGAGCCCCAGGGCCACGGACCGAGCTGTGCTACCCGTGACATCCCCCATTGAAGTGAACGGGCTCGGTGCCGAGTACCCCACAGACCCTGGCTGGGCGACTCATCTAACTTGGCGTCATTAACAGGATCCGAAGCTCGCTATAAGTGAGTCCTGTGTGCCTGAATGGACTGCTTTTGTGCAAAAAGACTGTGGTTACTATTTTTGTGACTTTGCCTCCATTTTACCGCCATATTCGCGCCCTGGGGCGCTGGTGAAGAAGGAGGGCGTGCATTCGTGGGCGCGCCCCCCCCTGTGGCGCGAAAGTTATGGCCGCCCTGTCTAAGTGTTACTACAACATCAGATCATGCCCCACTGCAAAGGAGATCCGCCTCCTCTTTATCCTCAGTGCAAGGAAGAAAACGCGAAGGCCCCGCCTCCATACCAAAGAGCGGGCTCCTCCTGATGAAGAGATCCGTTGTGACCTGGAGAAGCTGACCCTCTCCATTGAAGAAGAAGTGGATGCTGCCCTGCTGTATCTGGCCCGGTACCGCGCTGAAGTGGAGGAAATGGAGCAAAGCTGGAGGGCTCTGAAGCTGCGGCTGCAGCAGAGCTGACCGCTCCCTACACCGCCCGCGCGTCTGCCACCGGCGCCACCTGAAGCAGAGTCTGAGATCTGGCCGGAGGCTGATCCGGAAGGAGCCATACCTGACCCCGCCGAGGACGCGGCGACAGGAGAGGAGGCTGCGGAGGCCTCACCCGGACCAGAACGCCGGTCCACCCCGGAACCAGACACCATACCTGTAGCAGAGGAAAGCTGTCCCCCGGCAGGGATGAAGGAGGAAGACAGGCCCTGCGGCCTAGAGGACCGGAGTGAACCAGCTCTGCAGGTAACCAGTGATGATATCCCTGCTGCAGATGATGACACCCTGCTGGAACCCCTGACACCCCCACCAGCCCAGTGTACACCAGCCACACAGACCCGATGGTGGAGTCGATGATCCTGGTGTTAGGCACTGGGCCTGTGAATAGGAATGGTCCTGTGCTTTCACAGCCACCAGGTGTCGCCCAAGCTAAGTAAATGTCTAACCTGGACAAGGTTTCAGTACTGTATATAGTGTAAGGCGGCGGTGTTCACACCGTGCAGTAACTGAGGCAGTGACCCAAGCAAGTCCAAATTAAACAGCTTTTATTCAGCAACTCACGGGTTAAACAGAAAAAAGTCCTCCGGTACGCAGCCGGGGTAACATCAGTCCATAAACAATGGTTGCCGGGGACAACGGCCGCGCCGGGCCGAACAGAGCCTGACAGGTGCAGAGCCGTCCCAGGCGTGGGTTCAGCTACACACAATCCTGTGGAGCTTTCCTGCTATGCTCCTTGCAGGGTCCAAACATAGAACAACACTAATCCTTAGTGCAGGAGTTTTAAAGACCTGTGGCAAAAGCCACTGGAAAACCCGGGTTGGAGGGAGGAGGCCGCCCCACTGCCTCCTGTGACCTCCTCCAAGAAATGAAGGCCCTGCTGGATTTTACTTAATCTGCCTTAGCCAGGTAGTCTGACTAGGTCATTGCTCACCTTCATTCCTGCATTGCAGCCGCAGCTGTGTGTGTGACTGCAATGCACTCCAATGGCTTTAATAGGTCTCTGTACACATTCTGGGGGAAATATAACGTCCCTCGTAAACGATCCCGGTCACTGCCTCACAATAGTTGATGAAGTATTGCTGCACCTGGACAGGTGCCTGCTGTATTTGAATGTTTGCATAGTTATGATGCATAGTATACCCCGGTTGGGTAATGAGTAGTAATGTAATTTATGATAGAAATGTGATTTTGCTATGATTCTCTGAGTGTGGACTGGTGCTGAGGACTCTTGCAGCACAAAGACTCTCTTTGTAAATAGTTGGCACTTGGTGCCCCATCTTGGTTTTACGTGAAACCACCATTACCTCTGAAGACAAAACCCGTGTGGTGTGGCCGAGAGTGGGGTCTGCAAAAAGGGAAGTCCTGCAGCCCACCCAGGATCACCGTGGGAGGTTTTGCACGGTCCTCCACAAGAATACTGTGAATTTGCACTTTGAAGTATTTTCTACTTTGCTACTTGTATTAAAAGTGTATTTGTATTTATTGTAACATTTAAAGAGTCTTCACCTCCTGCAAGGGACGAGTTAATGTTGATGTTGATGTTAATATAAAATTATTTCTTTTCAGCCCGGGAGTGCTGATGATAACTAGGGGGGGATGTGTAGCCCAGCTGCGCTTGGAGCCACATTTACCCAGGAGGATGCACCGAAGGTAAAACCACACACACCTGATATTCATTCACACCTTCACTATTTCCTGGAGCCACCAGAGGGAGCCCTTGAAGAGTATGTATATATATATAAGAAACTTTTTGACACTTTTCACTCCCTCCTCAGGCCAAAAGCACAAGCCCCTATCACAGACATTTGTGCTGACGACCTGGCCTCCCACTTTATAGAAAAAATAGATACTATCCGTCAGGAAATCTGCTCTCAACCACCAAGTGCTGTGACTCCCATTCCACCCTGCATTTCCCCTGGCTCACTTTCCCAATTGATCCCATCACAGAAGAAGAAGTCTCCAGACTCCTCTCTTCCTCTCGTCCGACTACATGCACTACCGACCCCATCCCCTCACATCTCCTCCAGTCTCTCTCTCCAGTTGTCACAACTCACCTAACTACAATCTTTAATCTCTCACTCTCCTCTGGCATTTTCCCATCCTCCTTCAAACACTCCATCATTACTCCATTACTAAAGAAACCCGCTCTTGACCCTTCCTGCACAAACAACTACAGACCGGTCTCCAATCTCCCCTTCATCTCTAAACTTTTGGAGCGCCTAGTCTACTCCCGCCTCACCCGTTACCTCTCCACTTACTCCCTCCTAGACCCTTCACAGTCCGGCTTCCGCCCCCTACATTCGACTGAAACTGCACTCATCAAAGTGACCAATGACCTTCTTACAGCAAAACGTAACGGCGACCACTCTCTGCTCATTCTTCTCGACCTTTCTGCAGCTTTCGACACGGTTGACCACCGTCTCCTACTCTCTAGGCTCCAGTCACTAGGTATTAAGGACACTGTTCTCTCCTGGTTCTCCTATCTTTCTGACCGCTCCTTCAGTGTTTCGTTCTCTGGCTCCACGTCATCTCCTCTTCCTCTCACTGTCGGTGTACCCCAGGGCTCAGTCCTTGGCCCCCTTCTCTTCTCTCTCTACACGGCCCCAATTGGACAGACCATCAGCAGATTTGGCTTTCAGTACCATCTTTATGCCGATGACACACAACTATACACGTCATCCCCCGACCTTACCCCCGCTGTTCTACAAAACACCACCGACTGTCTGTCCGCAGTCTCCAACATCATGTCCGCTCTCTATCTGAAACTTAACCTCTCCAAGACTGAACTCCTTCTGCTCCCGCCGTCTACTAACCTCCCTAAATCTGACATTTCCCTCTCTGTGGGCGGCACCATAATAACACCCCGGCAGCAGGCTCGCTGTCTGGGTGTTATGTGTGACACCAATCTCTCCTTCACCTCCCATATACAATCTCTTGCCCGCTCTTGCCGTCTACACCTAAAGAACATCTCTAGAATCCGCCCTTTTCTCACCATGGAAACAACAAAAACCCTCACTGTAGCATTGATCCACTCCCGCCTGGACTACTGCAACGCTCTATTACTTGGCCTCCCCATTACTCGACTATCCCCTCTCCAGTCCATCCTTAATGCAGCAGCCAGGGTCATCCATCTGGCTAATCGGTACTCGGACGCGTCCGCTCTTCGCCAGTCCTTACACTGGCTGCCCATTCATTATAGGATCCAATTCAAAGTACTGGTTCTCACCCACAAAGCTCTCCACAGTGCAGCACCCCCCTACATCTCCTCCCTCATTTCTATCTATCGGCCTAACCGACTGCTGCGCTCTGCAAACGACTTTCGACTAACCTCTGCACTAATCCGTACCTCCCACTCCCGACTCCAAGACTTCTCCAGCGCTGCGCCAATCCTCTGGAATGCTCTACCCCAAGAAATTAGGACTATCCACAATTTGCATGGTTTCAGGAGCTCCCTCAAAACACATTTGTTCAAGATGGCCTATCACATTCACTAACCAAAGTCGTTCTATGTTTAAGTGTGTATGTGTAGCCCATTCACTATCTCCATCCATGCCTCACTCCCTCAAGATGGCTGGACCATCATTGTAAATGCACCATTGTATATACACACCTGTACTTTGTATCTCCCCCACCTCATTGTAGATTGTAAGCTCTCACGAGCAGGGTCGGCTTATTTTGCTTTAATTATTGTATTGTTAACGTTGTTACCTATGACTTGTGTTTTGAAACTGTTAAACTGTAAAGCGCTGCGGAATATGTTGGCGCTATATAAATAAAGATTATTATTATTATTATATAAGGTAGTGGAGGCAAGTTAGTCAGATTGTTGAGAGATAAGTCAGAACTCCTCAGACGAGCTGAGAGGGAGTTGTTAGTTTACCTCAGATGAGCTGAGAGGGAGAGTTACCTCAGAACGTTGACAGACTGTTAGTTCCCTTGGAAGGTGGAAAGTTAGCTCTTGAAGTGTGCACAGATCAGTTAGACGGAAGGTCCTGATAGCTGCTTCAGACAGAGCATTAGAAAGAAAGAAGGAAAGGGAACAGCAGTGACTGAAAGTACCTGAAGACTACAGATTTGAGCTTAGTTTATTGTGTGGAAGCCAGTAAGAGTGGAGGAAGATAGCCACTTCAGCCTGGTCAGAACTGAGTCAACTGAGTGTAGTTTCAGTGAGAAAGCGTGCCGACGCTTTGAGAGCGGTGAAGAGAAAGGAGAATCAGCTATCTACTGCTAGTGTGCTTATGTTAAGGGTCGGAGTAGGACGAAAGGCGAGTGGAAGGGAAGAGAGAGTGACAGAGGTTGAAACAGCATTGATCGCTTACCTCCACTCTGAACAACCGGATACCGGGTCCGAGCTTGCTAGCATCTACACAACTAGTAGGAGATACCGGAGACCCTGTGGGACTTCAAGTCGCAGGGGCCCACAAGTGCTGATACTTAACCGGGGTCAGGAAGACGGAGTCTAGCAGGGCCCTGCATACAGAGACACTGTTCTATCCACGAGAAGGCCACACCACAAAGTCAGCCGGGCGTAAAATTGAAGACAGAGTTAGACTTCGTTTCATACAGGTCAGAAACTCACACATACAGGAGTACGGAGGCCCTACACCTACTCAGTGGGAATACTGGATGTGCATCCTCCACCCTGCCAGCTTCCCGGGACGTGCCTGCAACTACTATCAGTAAAGGTACAGAAAGAGACTTTCGTGTGTGTGTCTGCCTTATTGCTCCTGCGGCTGAATTCCCCTTCTCCGTCCTGCACCCCAACACCGCCATCTACCCTGAGTGACCCAGTCTTGCCTGTGGAAGACTTAACACCTTGCTGCCCAGTAACAACCCCTCAGTGGATCTACACTGCAGCGCTGGTCACCCTGACCAGGTACCACAGGTGGCGTTACGAACAAACTGTAAATACTTTATTCCCCTGTAAATATCCCACATTTGAGGTGAGCCCCAGGGCCACGGACTGAGCTGTGCTACCCGTAACATCCCCCATTGAAATGAACGGGCTCGGTGCCGAGTACCCCACAGGCCCTGGCTGGGCGACTCAAACGTATTCAGTCATGCTCCGGCGACTATGTTTTGGCAAGGGTGTTATGATGCCCGTCATCAATATACAAAAAAAATCTACACCCCCACAGGGGAAATGTGAAATTGGGCCTATTTTTTAATCAGGCATTCCTCCACGTCTGATCATCCACCGCCACTAGATCAAAAGTGTTTACATGTTCCGTGCAGCTACAGCGAGTGTCGCATTATTAAAAAGGGTGGGTAGTTATGTTGTGCGTAAAAGACTTGTTCTGAAAAAGGTTGAGGTGTACCCCACAGGGGAAATGTTTGCCAGCCCACACAAAGTGTATGGGCATTCCAAGTCTAGAAGTCCCGCTCCTAGAAATTGGGCCTATTTTTTAATCAGGCCTTCCTCCACGTCTCATCATCCGCCGCCACTAGATCACCAGCATTAACGTTTTCCTTGCTGCTACAGCTAGTGTCGAATTTCGAACAAGGGTGGGTGGTTTTCATGGGCCAAAAATACTTGTTATGGAAAAGGTTGAGGTGTATCCCACAGGGGAAATGTTTGTCAGCCAACACACTTAGGGTATGGGCATTACAAGTCTAAAAGACCCACTTCTTTTTAATGGGACATTTTTTGTTAAGAGGCCCTCCTCCATGTTTCTTCCAAGGGGGGATTTGGCTTGGGGTGCATATGACTTGGTAGCAGCGCAGGCCTTGCAGTCAATGCATAAGAAAACAGAATGGGAGTACAAAATGAATAATGTGAAGTGGATTTTCCTGGACCCATCCAGAATGTGGGTTCAAAGGCTTGTTGGGGTGCATATGACTTGGCTGCTGGGCAGGCCTTGCAGTCAATCCATAAGAAAACAGAATAGGAGTACAAAATGAATAATGTGAAGTGGATTTTCCTGGGCCCATCCAGTATGAGTTCAAAGGCTTATTGGGGTGCATAAGACTTGGTAGCAGGGCAGGCCTTGCAGTCAATCCATAAGAAAATAGAATGGGAGTACAAAATGAATAATGTGAAGTGGATTTTCGTGGGCCCATCCACTATGTGGGTTCAAAGGCTTATTGGGGTGCATATGACTTGGTAGCAGGGCAGGCCTTGCAGTCAATGCATAAGAAAAAGGAATGGGAGTACAGAATGAATAATGTGAAGTGGATTTTCCTGGGCCCATCCTGTACCTGGGTTCAAAGGCTTATTGGGGTGCATATGACTTGGTAGCAGGACAGGCCTTGCAGTTAATCCATAAGAAAACAGAATGGGTGTACAAAATGAATAACGTGAAGTGGATTTTCCTGGGCCCATCCAGTATGTGGGTTCAAAGGCTTATTGGGGTGCATAAGACTTGGTAGCAGGGCAACCTTGCAGTCAATGCATAAGAAAACTGAATGGGAGTACAAAATGAATAATGTGAAGTGGATTTTCCTGTGCCCATCCAGTACCTGGGTTCAAAGGCATATTGGGGTGCAGATGACTTGGCAGCCGGACAGGCCTTGCATTCAATCCATAAGAAAACAGAATGGGAGTACAACATGAATAATGTGAAGTGGATTTTGCTGGGCCCATCCAGTATGTGGGTTCAAAGGCTTATTGGGGCACATATGACTTGGTAGCAGGGCAGGCCTTGCAGTCAATGCATAAGAAAACAGAATGGAAGTACAAAAAGAATAATGTGAATTGGATTTTCCTTGGCCCATCCAATATGAGGGTTCAAAGGCTTATTGGGGTGCATATAACTTGATTGCAGGGAAGGCCTTGCAGTCAATCCATAAGAAAACAGAATGGGAGTACAAAATGAATAATGTGAATTGGATTTTCCTTGGCCCATCCAGGATGTGGGTTCAAAGGCTTATTCTGGTGCATATGACTTGGTAGCAGGGCAGGCCTTGCAGTAAATGCATACGAAAACAGAGTGGGAGTACAAAATTAATAATACGATACGATACACTTTATTGATCCCGGGGGGAAATTACAGTATTACAGCAGCAATACAAACAGCAGTACATAAAATATTAGGACACAAATCTTGCACAGGTATACCAACATTACATAATAAATAAAAGTGGGTAGTTCAGGAGTATATAAGACAATGTTAATTGACATTAGTACACCAACCATCAGTCATTATTTTCTACCACCCTTAGGAAATTATTATACATCCCCATAGCAGTAGGTACAAATGATTTCCTGAATTTCTCCTTGCACCTTAATAGGATTAGACGGCTGCTGAATGTGCTCTTCTACTTCAAGAACAGCTCGTATAGTGGGTGTGTATTGGGGTGTGTAGTGGGTGTGAAGTGGATTTTCCTGGGCCCATCCAGAATGTGGGTTCAAAGGCTTATTGGGGTGCATATGACTTGGTAGAAGGGCAACCTTGCAGTCAATGCATAAGAAAACAGAATGGGAGTACAAAATAAATAATGTGAAGTGGATTTTCCTGTGCCCATCCAGTACCTGGGTTCAAAGGCATATTGGGGTGCATATGACTTGGCAGCAGGACAGGCCTTGCATTCAATCCATAAGAAAACAGAATGGGAGTACAACATGAATAATGTGAAGTGGATTTTGCTGGGCCCATCCAGTATGTGGGTTCAAAGGCTTATTGGGGCACATATGACTTGGTAGCAGGGCAGGCCTTGCAGTCAATGCATAAGAAAACAGAATGGGAGTACAAAATGAATAATGTGAAGTAGATTTTCCTGGGACCATCCAGTATGTGGGTTCAAAGGCTTATTGGGGTGCATATGACTTGGTAGTAGGCAGGCCTTGCATTCAATGCAACATTTTTTATGGAAGCCCTCCTGGACATCTCGTGAAAGGGGTATTGGGGTGCGTCATAATTCTTGGCAGCCCATCCACTCACTGCATAGGCTATAACAGTTTAGGAGACCCACTGTTTAATAATGGCCCTTTATGCAGATTAATGCTGCCTGATGCCCCTGTAAAAATAGGCTCTGTGACTTTAAGGCTAAGTGCACACGATCAGGAATAATTGCGTTTTTTTCGCGGTTTTTCCGCGGTTTTCCGCGGTAAAAACGCGATAAAAACGCAAGCATTAAGCATCCTATACATGTTAATTGATTCCGCATGTTTTGGCCACATGTTGCGTTTTTTTCCGCGAAAAAAACGCTTCGCGGAAAAAATAGCAACATGTTCATTAATTTTGCGGAATGTAAGCGGTTCATGTGCGGTGGTACCCAGGGTCTGGAGGAGAGGAGACTCTCCTCCAGGCCCTGGGTACCATATCCCTGGTTAAACAATAATTAAAATAAAAAATAATGATATTCTCACCTTCCGGCGGCCCCCGCAGCCTTCCCGCGGCCCCCGCAGCCTTCCCGCCTTCAGCGATGCTCCCGGCAACTCCCGGTCCCAGGAGTGCTTTGCGAGAATCACCCAGATGGCATAGCGGTCTCGCGAGATGCTACGTCATCGGTGTGATTTGTCGCAAAGCACTCCTGGGACCGGAGTTGTCGGGAGCGTCGCTGAAGGCGGGAAGGCTGCGGGGGTCGCCGGAAGGTGAGAATATCATTATTTATTATTTTTTTTATTATTTTTACATTAGATCTTTTTACTATTGATGCGGCATAGGCGGCATCAATAGTAAAAAGTTGGTCACACGAGTCAAACACTATGTTTGACTCGTGTGACCAACCTGTCAATCAGTTTTCCAAGCGATGCTACAGATCGCTAGGAAAACGCTAGCATTCTGCAAGCTAATTACGCTTGCAAAACGCTATTATTCTGGCGGGAATCAGCATACAAAAAACGTGCGTATTTCCTGCGGGAGAAGTGCGGGATTGCCGCGGAAATTTCCGCGGCAATTCCGCAACGTGTGAACTTAGCCTAAAAGTCCCTCCTTCATAAATGAAACAAGATATGTCTGCTTATGTGTCACACACCACATGGCCAGCTAGGGTTGGTAAATGTTACAATGACATTTCCCAGAGAATGCATTTGTTTTGGTTGAAAACAATTAAAACGCTTCAAAAACGCGGCATCTGAACATAGCCCAAGTGGTGGAGGAACATTTTGGTCTGCGGTTAATTATTTTGCCTTATATACAAGTCATTAACCTGGAAAGGATGTACCTTAACAAATTTCCCAGCAAAATCCGTTTTGGTTTCGTTTTGGTATGTTTTTTGGTGCATCGGTGAAAATGACATGAAACTCTGACAACATTGTTTAAAGCTGTGAACTAGGAGTCAGAAATTGTGCTGTTCCGTTTGTCTGGTTTATGTATTGTATTATTTCCATGCTGTGTATAATCTATTCTTGCATGCTTTCTGCTGTCACCTGGTGGCCCTTTCTGTGTGGCAGCCTGTAACTAATTAATTCTGGTACATGCCTTTCACTTCCTGTGCTGAGGTCACTGCTTCTTCTTCCTGTTAGCAGTCGTTTGTTTTCTTAGGGTGTGTTTCCACCATCAGTATTCTGTCAGTAATTGCTGCGTGTTTGACGCTGTGCGCTGGCGCAGCGTCAAACACGCAGAGTCCAGATGTTACAGCATAGTGCAGGGGATTTCAAGAAATCCCGTCTCCACTATGCATAAAAGCACGCAGGCGCATACCTCCCAACTTTTGAAGACGAGAAAGAGGGACAAAGGCTGTGGCGCGCGCAGCGCCATGGCAAATTTTAGGCCATGCCCAGACCACACCCATTTCACAACTAGTCACACCCATGTCCACGCCCCAACCACACCCATTTAGCACTGGTGATCACACTGACTGGTACTGAGGGCACAGTGACTGGTACTGTGGGCACACTGGTACTGAGTAAAAGAAAGAAAGAACAGATAGAGAAAAAAGAAAACAAAGAAAGGAGAGAGAAAGAAAGAGGGGAAAGCAAGAAAAACAGAGTGAGTAGAGAGAGAAAGAAATAAACAAAAAAAGGGGAAAAAAAGAACAGAGAGAGAGAAAAAAGAAAGAGGGGAAAGAAAGAACAGAGAGAGAAAGACGGGAAAGAAAGATGGGAAAGAAAGAAAGTAAAAGAAAGAAAGAAAGAAAGAACAGAGAGAAAGAAAGAGGGACAGAAAAAAAGAACAGAGAGAGAAAAAAAGAAAGGGGAAAGAAAGAACTGAGAGGGAGAGAGAAAAAAGAGGGGAAAGAAAGAACAGAGAGAGAAAGAAAGACAGAGGGGGAAAGAAAGAACAGAGAGAGAAAGAAAGCAAGAAAGAAAGAGGGGAAAGAAAGAACAGAGAAAGAAAGAACAGAGAGGGAAAGAGAAAGAAAGAGGGGAAAGAAAGAACAGAGAAAGAAAGACAGAGGGGAAAGAAAGAACAGAGAGAGAAAGAAAGAAAGAAAAGAGAGAGAAAGAAAGAACAGAGAGAAAGAAAGAGAGGAAAGAAAGAACAGAGAGAGAAAGAAAGAAAGGGGAAAGAAAGAAAGAACAGAGAGAGAAAGAAAGAAAGAAAGAAAAGAAAGAAAGAAAGGGGAAAGAAAGAAAGAAAGAAAGAACAGAGAGAGAAAGAAAGAACAGAGAGAGAGAAAAAGAAAGAAAGGGGAAAGAAAGAACGAGAGAGATAGAGAGAAAGAAAGAAACAGAGAAAAAAACAGAGAAAGAAAGAGGGGACAGAAAAAAAGAGGGTAAAGAAAGAAACAACAGAGAGAGAGAGAAAGAAGGGAAAGAAAGAACAAAGAGAGAAAGAAAGAACAGAGAGATAGAGAGAAAGATGGGAAAGAAAGAACAGAGCGAGAAAGAAAGAGAAAGAAAGAACAGAGAGAAAGAACAGAGAGAGAGAAAGAACAGAGAGAAAGAAAGAAAGAGGGGAAAGAAAGAAAAGAGTGAGAAAGAAAGAGGGGAAAGAAAGAGAAAGAAAGAACAGAGAGAAAGAAAGAGAGGAAAGAAAGAACAGAGAGAAAGAAAGAAAGAAAGAAAGAGGGGAAAGAAAGAAAGAAAGGGGAAAGAACAGAGAGATAGAAAGAAAGAAAGAAAGAAAGAAAGAAAGAAAGAAAGAGGGGAAAGAAAGAACAGAGAGAAAGAAAGAAAAAGAACAGAGAAAGAAGATGGGAAAGAAAGAACAGAGAGAGAGAAAGAACAGAGAGAAAGAAAGAGGGGAAAGAAAGAACAGAGAGAAAGAAAGAAGAGAGAAAGAATGAACAGAGAGATAGAAAGAAAGAGGGGAAAGAAAGAACAGAGAGAAAGAAAGAAAGAAAAAGAACAGAGAAAGATGGGAAAGAAAGAAAGACGGGAAAGAAAGAACAGAGAGAAGGAAAGAAAGAACAGAGGAGAGAAAGAGAGAGAGAAAGAAATAAAGATTCTATAAAGATACTATAGCAGCCCGGCTCCCATTGTAGTGCCCATCTGGGCCTCCCGATGCAGGACATATCATGATCCGCTCACATGGCCGACATACCCGAGTCCAAGGCGCTGTCGGAGGAGGACATAGTGATGGATCTGAAGCATTCCCTGAAGTGCCTCATGGTTCCGTCACAATCTCCTCCCGAAATTACCTCATTTCCGTCATCTTCCAGCACATCACTTCTGGTGGACCATCACGTGCGAGTTTTAAAGTGCTTCTCCGGGCTCCGGCATGTACTCCTGTGTCCTCGGGAAAAGTTCCAGGCCGGGACAACAGGGCAGACTCTCAAAATCGGGAGTGTCCTGCTGAATTCGGGACGATTGGGAGGTATGATTGTTCCCCACTATACACCTTGTACACGCACGGCTCTGGACACCTCATACACACACGGTTCCACTTTGTATGCCTCGTACACACACGGCTCCGCTCCGTCCGCCTCGCACACACAAGGCTCCACTCAGTATATACATGGCTCCACTCCGTACACCTTGTACACACGCAGCCACGCTTTGTACACCTTGTACACACATGACTCCACTCCGTAAACCTTGTACACATGGGGCTTTGCAGCATACACATCGTACACACGCGGTTCTGCTCCGTACACCTCATACACACGCGGCTCCGCTACATACACACAAGGCTCCACTCTGTACACACACGGCTCTGCTCTGCTCTGTACACACACGGCTCAAGCGCGGAGCCCTGGCCATGGCTCAGCTCCGTACACTTCGTAGACATAGGGCTCCGCTTCGTACACACACAGCACTGCTACATCCACCTCGTACACACGGCTCCGCTCCATAAACCTCGTACACGTGCGGCGCGGCTCGGCTCCGTGCACCTCGTACACGCACGGCTCTGCTCCGTACACCTCGTACACACACGGCTCTGCTCCGTACACCTCGTACACACACGGCTCTGCTCCGTACACCTCGTACACAAAACGGCTCTGCTCCGTACACCTCGTACACACACGGCTCTGCTCCGTACACCTCGTACACACACGGCTCTGCTCCGTACACCTCGTACACACACGGCTCTGCTCCGTACACCTCGTACACACACGGCTCTGCTCCGTACACCTCGTACACACACGGCTCCGCTCCGTACACCTCGTACACACACGGCTCCGCTCCGTACACCTCGTACACACACGGCTCCGCTCCGTACACCTCGTACACACACGGCTCCGCTCCGTACACCTCGTACACACACGCTCTGCTCCGTACACCTGTACACACACGGCTCCGCTCCGTACACCTCGTACACACACGGCTCCGCTCCGTACACCTCGTACACACACGGCTCCGCTCTGTACACCTCGTACACACGCTCGCTCCGTATACCTCGCGCACATGGCTACGCTCCGTACACCTCATACACACACGGCCCCGTTCCGTACACCTAGTACACACACGGATCCGCTCCGTACACCTCGTACACACATGGCTCCGCTCCATCCAACTCGTACTCACACGGCGCTGCTACTCCAACTCACACACAATGCTCTGCTACATCAAACTCGTACACACAAGGCTCTGCTCCGAACACCTCGTACACACAAGGCTCCGCTCCGTACACCTCGTACACACTACAGCACTGCTACATCCACCTCGTACACACACAGCTCTGCTCCGTACACCTCATACACACAAGGCTCCGCTCCATAACCTCATACACACACGGCTCCACTCCGTACACCTCGTACACACACGACTCTGCTACATCCAACTTGTACACACAAGGCTTCGCTCCGTACACCTCGTACACACTACAGCACTGCTACATCCACCTCGTACACACACGGCTCTGCTCCGTACACACATGGCTCTGCTCCGTACACCTCGTACACACACGGCTCTGCTCCGTACACCTCGTACACACACGGCTCTGCTCCGTACACCTCGTACACACACGGCTCTGCTCCGTACACCTCGTACACACACGGCTCTGCTCCGTACACCTCGTACACACACGGCTCTGCTCCGTACACCTCGTACACACACGGCTCTGCTCCGTACACCTCGTACACACACGGCTCTGCTCCGTACACCTCGTACACACACGGCTCTGCTCCGTACACCTCGTACACACATGGCTCGCTCCGTACACCTCGTACACACACGGCTCCGCTCCGTACACCTCGTACACACACGGCTCCGCTCCGTACACCTCGTACACACACAGGCTCCGCTCCGTACACCTCGTACACACACGCTCCGCTCCGTACACCTCGTACACACACGGCTCTGCTCCGTACACCTCGTACACACACGGCTCCGCTCCGTACACCTCGTACACACACGGCTCCGCTCCGTACACCTCGTACACACACGGCTCCGCTCTGTACACCTCGTACACACGGCTCCGCTCCGTATACTCGCGCACATGGCTACGCTCCGTACACCTCATACACACACGGCCCGTCCGTACACCTAGTACACACACGGATCCGCTCCGTACACCTCGTACACACATGGCTCCGCTCCATCCAACTCGTACTCACACGGCGCGCTACTTCCAACTCACACACAATGCTCTGCTACATCAAACTCGTACACACAAAGCTCTGCTCGAACACCTCGTACACACAAGGCTCCGCTCCGTACACCTCGTACACACTACAGCACTGCTACATCCACCTCGTACACACACAGCTCTGCTCCGTACACTCTACACACAAGGCTCCGCTCCATAACCTCATACACACACGGCTCCACTCCGTACACCTCGTACACACACGACTCTGCTACATCCAACTTGTACACACAAGGCTTCGCTCCGTACACCTCGTACACACTACAGCACTGCTACACCACCTCGTACACACACGGCTCTGCTCCGTACACACATGGCTCTGCTCCGTACACCTCGTACACACACGGCTCTGCTCCGTACACCTCGTACACACACGGCTCTGCTCCGTACACCTCGTACACACACGGCTCTGCTCCGTACACCTCGTACACACACGGCTCTGCTCCGTACACCTCGTACACACACGGCTCTGCTCCGTACACCCGTAACCCCTACAGCACTGCCCCCCGAAAACCCCCCTCCACACAAGACCTTGGGTCCGTAACACCCCCGTCCAACCCACCAACCCTGCTCCGTACACCTCTACAACACGGCCGCTCCCTACCCCGTACACACCGGGGTTTGTCCGTACACCCGTACACACACGGGTTGCCCGTAACCCGTTTTCCCCGGCTCCCGCTTCACACCTCGAAACACACGGCTCGCTCCGACAAACCCGTACCCCAAGGGCTTTTCCGCACCTGTACCACCCCGGGCCGCCCCAACCCTTTTTAAAAACGGCTCTGCCCTCATACCAAACCCCCCCGTCACACCCGGCTCCGCTCCCTAACCTCAACACAACCGGGGCCCCCCCCCCACACCCGTAAACAACGACTCTGCTACATCCAACTTGTAAACCAAGGTCCGCCCGTACACCCGTACACACTCAGCATTTCACATCCACCCCGTTTCACACACGGGTCCCTCCGTTCCAAAATGACCCGCTCCCTTTCACCCCATACACAACGGGCCCGCTCCCTAACCCCGTACACACACGGGTTGGGTCCCTAAAACCCCCGTTCACAAAACGGCTTCCCCCGTTAAAAACCCCCCCACACACCGGGTTCTCCCTCCCCCTCGTACACACCGGGGGGTGCTCCTACACCTCGACACCACGGCCTGCTCCCACACCTGTACAAAACGGCTTGCCCGTACCCCGTACACACACGG